>JAGVVM010002344.1:0-34868 GCA_019149425.1 Psidium friedrichsthalianum
TTATCGTGACGAAAACTTCGTAAGCAAATTAACTGAAGAAGAAGGAAAAAAAGAAATCGCGGTATCACTGTTACTGACGGTTCTTCGTTATACGGCAATCAATGGCTCTAAAAATCGAATTGTCCTCCAAATTAAAATATGCAATAATAAGCATCCTGAAGGCACTCTCTAATTAGACCACTTTTTTTTTATGCGAAAAATAGTTTCTAAAAATCGGCCAAAGAAAAGGAAGGCAAAAATGGAAACAAGAAGAGAGAGTAAGGCGCAACGCGCCTGAAGCGTTCGCTGTAGTGAAAGTAAACAGACGGGCCGCCGATTGAAACAAATTGCCGGATGGCCCAATTAAGAAAGATCGATTCTCTCTCTCTCTCTCTTTTCCCACTTGATCGCCGGAAAGAAAAAGTAAGTGGAGTCCCATTAATGGGGGAAAAAAAGTGTGAAAAGAAGGATAGCGAAAGGAAAACCACTACGGCCAAATTATTAAAGAAATTATTTTGTTCGTTCACGAAAAATTTAAATAAATTATCGTCGAAAATATTTTTATCGATTAATCATTTCAGATAATATAAGGGATTATTCATAAAAAATCTTTTAAAATCAATTCATTTTCACGAAGCAAACGAATAGTGTTTGAAGTCCGAGTCCATCGTTCGTATGGAAGCATTCTTATCCATTCGTCACCGGATGAGTTGACATGCGTGTTCTGGAGCTGGTTTTTGCGATCGCAAATTTCACGCGTCAATCCTCCGACGTTGAATGTATAAAATATATTCCGTAGACCGACGGTGAATTTTAGAAAAGAAATTTTCTGAAAAAGAAGAGAAGATGGGGCCAACAAAGGTTGTTTACGATTTCGCTAATTCTTGTTGGCCAAAGGAAGGAGCTCATTAATTATTTATGTCCCTTCACCATTAAGAACTTGCACGCCACCATTATTGGACTAGAAGTAGAAATTTTCTTTTCAGGACGTAGGGTTAACACTAGTATGTAAGCCTTGAGCTTTGTTGGGCGTTTTAATAATTACTTTAGGAACATTTATTAAATGTACAAAGTAAGGGAATAATTCGATGGTTACCATGTTCATGAACGTATCATGGGAGATCCCAATGCGTCGAGATTAATCACTTAGCAATTATTCTGAGAATCATTCTTTTGGTAAACATTCTTATTAGGTTGAAGCAAATCGGATATACTCAACGTAACGTCAAACTGGACTTTGACAGGCATAACCGTCTCTGAGTGATCGTGAGAAAACAGTATATTGTAAAGACACAAATTCATAAAAGTAGGGACCCCACAATGTTTTTAATTATTATTATTTAATTTGTTTGTGGCAAAACAAATAGAGGTTAGTATAAACGGTCACCCAAAGACCATTACATAGTTAATTCCCATGTCAACCATCTTTTACGTAGTTGGTTTCCCAGCCGAACAAATTCGAAGTTATTTAAGGAAAATAAAACAAGGTACAAACTTAGCAAGATTTGAAAGCACGGGTTTCACCATAGACCGCACCCACATAATCACTTGACCAAATTTCGTGTCTAGTTTATACTTTTTCTAATCTTTGCCAAAAAGCAAAAAATAAAATGAATTTTGGCCGGCTCGCGGGAAAGTGATCGCCGTTTCGTATAATTTATTTCTTTTGGAAAAAATGAAAAAGTATTAGTAAGTGTGCCTTTTATATCAAAGGCACTAGTTTATCTTTTTTGTGAGATATTACTTCCATAAGAATTTGTTTTTTGCCAATTTCAAGAAATCTAGTCTTTCCTACATTGTCCATCAAATATATGGATAATTGTTAAGTAGATGAGATTTAATTAAATTAAAACATTGCACAAAAGTAAGATTTTTTTTTTGTTGTTGAAATTTTCCAATGAAATATCATTATTTGGATTAACAACAAAACTAAGATCATCTATGAACTTTTGAGGAAAAAATATCAAGACACCTCATTGTGCATAATGCATTTAGTGCACTCCTATATATCCTCTAACATTTGCATGCTCTATGTAAAAGGGTCTCACCAATATAGTAAGAAAAAAGATAAAATCTTTGATATAGTAAATAAGAGATTTGATTATATTGTAGAGTAGTGACAAAATGCTAGCGAGCTTTTAAGATAAAGAGAGACAAAAAATGACAAGTTTTTAAATGAAGAGACTTTTTCAGTTTTATACTATATTAAGAATGTCAGTTTTCTTAATATTAATGAGATAATTTTACAAGGAGTGTGCAAAATGTTAGAGGAATATCTGTGAATGCCATTTTCTTAATACGCTAAAGACCCAAACATGTGAAATGCTTCATTATAGTGACTATCCTAAATAGCAAAAAAGAAGGAGCGGGCCATCACTTTTAAACTGCAATCAAAAGATCAAGGGCAAATTTATCTTTTTAATGTAATTAATTAGGGAGTGAAAATAGTGCCGACTTTTTAAATTACAAGATTTAGAGAAAATTCTTATCGAATAACTATATTTGTAATTAACCGTGCCATCTAATGAGAAATGCAAGGATATGGATTTATTATCTGAATATGAAATAGAAATAATATATTTTTAGGCACAAATAGGATTATTAACATGTTTAAACATTCATTGGATGGAGGAAAGGATATGAATAAGCATGAACATTTTATTGAAGTAACGTACGTCATGTGTTGGTACGTTCATAATTCCAATTACATCAAAAGAAAGAGAAATTTCAATAAGGGCTTACGTTGGCTATCATATTCTAATAGGGGCTTGATTGACTGTATTTCAATAAAGATTAAAGTCCCCTTATTCGTTTAAGAAAGGTCCTGACCAAGTATACCATCATTTGCTTTATTTATTTATTTTTCTATTTTTCCATTCTTTTTCTTTCTCTTTTCCCTCTTCGCTCTCCCCGGGGCATCGATGGAGGTCACTGAGCTCAGGCTAGGGCTGCCTAATGTCGGCGAGGGCAACCCCTGCCCTTGCTTGGAGTAGCGAGGCTAAGCATGGGGCAAGGGTTGCCCAATGCCCACGATGGCCAGGGAGGGGAGAGAAAAAGAAAAAATAAAAAAGAAATTAAAAAATTAAAAGAAAACTAAAAAGTAAAGGATAAAAATGCCCTCAAGTCAGGCCCTTTTTTGAAATAATGAAGGCATTTAGACTCTTATTTGAAATACTGTTTACTTCAAATCCTTATTTGAAATTCATTTTTAGTTTCAACAATTTTATATATTAATTTCATAATTCAGAAGCGTGAATGCATATTTTAAGCCCACGTATCTTTGGTCCTCTGAGTTCAGAGTAGTTTGCACAAATTTGATAAGATCTGAGCAAGCGACCCTGCTCTTGAATGGGAAATTCTTTGACATCCCAACTTAGTAAACCAACATATAGAGTTAAGATATCACTTTTTTAGTTTATTAGAAAACTAGTCAAGTGGCTTTTGTGCCATCCAACCTAACACTACACTAGACAAACTAAGTACCTAACTTCTAGCATTTAGAGAGATTGAGGAATTATTTACTGACTCGAATCGACCATTTCGTAGTCGGGTGTATGATCCCTATGATAACACTCAAAGAGGGTGCTACAGCTATCCGTCTCCTCGCAACTCTTTATATAATTAGAAAGCCCACGATAAAATTCTAAAGAACGACTTCTTCTTTTAAAAATCCTAATAATATACCAACCGACCTCATGTGCTTATACCGTAATTCCTCAAGGATGGGCTAACAACTCGGTGCACGGGCTAAGGACTCGCAAGTTTGTGCTTAGGATCCTTGATGCCTATGTCCCGGACTCCGATGGCCAAGGCTAGAAACTTGGTGCTTTGCCCGGAAATCCCGTCGCTTGAATGGGACTTTGGGTTATATCCGGGACTTTTTTCTCGGATGCGTGTTTCATAATTTTTCCCAAACAAATGTAGAATAAATGATTTCCATGCTATTTGCAAAATAAAGACTAACATTGAAAACTAAAATAATTTCCCCTGGAAGTAAGTTCTTTCAAAATGTTTTTCAGAAAAATGGATTTTTTTGTTAAATAAACAATGCCTAAATTCTTACCCACCCATCGGTGGCTCAGCTTTTGCGCTCTGGTTACGAGATCCGTAAACCATGCCGCTAAATTCTTTTTTTTTGCATTTGACTCTACACTCTAATGATAAAAATGGAGGCCGTGGCGCCGAAGGTCAAAGCAATGGCGCGGCGCTACCTAACATGTACACGCCTTTTTGACTGCCGCGACGGCTCGAGCCAAGCCGAATGAAATGGGGTCGCCCCCGCAGAGCCGAGCCGAGAACAAGCGGCTCTCCTCTTCTCGCACGCTTGAAAAGCGCCTAACAACACGCGCACAATAAAAGCTCATCATCTTCCCCCGGCATCCCACGCCGTTGGTGCCCCCCAAATCCAACGGCTTTGATTCGGTCTGCCATCAAGCAGGAGCCGGGTGGGCCCTACTCCCACGCCCCAAATATAGTAAAAACGAATTATCCCTTTTCCCCTTTTTATTTTATTTTATTTTATTTAGTTTTCCCCCTTTCTCTCGTTTTCTTCTTTTTCCTCTCCTTTTCCCTTTCCACGTCCATCCACTCGTGCGTCTTAAAAAGGGCTCGATTGAATTTGCTCGCTTATCTGATGAATAAGATGAATGAAAGTAATTTGGGATTATTGATTTTTTTTTTTTGTAAAATGAAACAAAATTGTGCATTTTCCTTGTCCCATATAGGAAATATGGAAAAGTGAGAGACGCTTTATAAGTGAAAGGCCATTATAATCTTTCAAATGAAGAAATGACAAAGTGGCCTAGGCCCTAGTGTACTTGTGTGTAGATGTGTGATTATTATATGGGCTTAGCACTCGGTACGCTTTCGTTGTTGCGGATTAGAATTAGTACTAACCAACTATTATTTTTTAAATTATAGTAGTAAATTAACTATTGTGTTCACGCGAAATAGTGTGACTGTTCACGTAGGAGTTGGGGTTATCTTCTTATTAATTTTAATTTCGAATTTTGCATTATCTAATCATGTCTAACGGTTATTATGGGCTCCTACAACTTTTGAAAATGTGTGTCTAAATTTACAGTTATTGGGATATGAAGAGGTGTGTTCGAATTAACCGATTTTGGATATGAAGAGTTGTCCCGAATTTACAGTTTTCAGTAGGAAGAGTTATGTTTTCTTCGCTAATACACACATTATATTCTATTCAGTGTTTTGAGAACAACTTCAATTTTCATTTTTTTCAAAGAGAAATAGCCATTTTTTTTTATTGTTTCTCTTTGAGAGTTCTTGGATAAATATTATAATTGATATATAATATTATTGCTTGAGACTTTATTGTATATTGGAGAATTTTTGTTGATAACCATTAGCAATATTATGGGGCAAATAAATCTTTAATGAAATTAAACTAATGCCTCAAAGTCTAATTCCATTTTGACTCCATTTGTTCATCAGTGAGGCCTTGTTTGGTGACAATTCTGATTCTATTCTTCGAAATAGAAAAAGACAAGAAACCTGTTTGATTCTCAAATTCTCAAATTCTGTTCCCAAGAATAGATTTGAAGCATAAATAAGAATAAAAAAGTTAATTCTTTATTCTAGAATCACTTTTGAGATTGAGAAACAAGACCAATACGAATGCTCAAGAAAGGCTCTCATTTATTCCCTCAACCTAAAAAAATAGAATGAAGTCTCATTGAAGAACAATTGACCAGCCGGCTCCTCACGCTTGACCAGCCAGCTTGACCATCGTCGACCGTTGCTAATCACCTTTGTGTGTCACCGTCCCCCAATATTAGTAGCTGACAGTGGCTGTCTGTTGCCGCCAATCACCTTCTTTGGCCCTAGAAAAAAGAAAAGCAAATAGAAAATAAAATTAAATAAAATAAATTCTTTTCTAAATAATATTTTTTTTATAAAAATATAAAATAATTTAAAAATTAATTCTTTTTAAAAAATTTACTAGATTTGTGTATTGCATGAAAATATTTTAGCAATATCATTTTTTAAAAAATTAAACGAAACAAATATTCCATGAAATAAATAGACGATTATAGTAGCACGAAATAAATAGATTAATTATGGATTTCATTTTATTAGTGATGCTAAATATGTTGACTTTATCGTGACGAGACGTAGTCATTTGATCTAAATGAAAAAAACTTAGGAAGAGAAATTATTCTCGGGAACATAAATTTTATGCAATTATCAAACGCATATTTATTTTGAAAAAAGAAATTTTATGCAGTTACTAAACATGTTATGAATATCTAAAACTCGTCCAAAAAAATAATACAAAAAAATTCTGAATAAAGTTAATTTTTTAAATCAGAGTTGTTGTCAAACGCCCTTTAAATTCCCAAACTAGGACATCCCATTGAATTCTCTCTCACGAAGAGTATGATTGAGAAGTTAAGGGTACACATGGCAACACTTCTGCTTCAGAAATCAATTCAACTTAGAAGCAGAAGTTGGTTTCTGATTAGAGAAATTCGTTAACACAAAATCTTCTATGAAAAATTATTGGCGGTTGAAAAATTTCTACTTTTTTTTTAATTTTTTTATTATTAAAAATTATTTACTTTTTAAAAATAAAAAATCATCACTTATTTTTTACTCTAGTGGCTATTGGAGGTGGTGGTTGGTAGCGATTGGTGGCGATCAACGGCTGGCGACGACGGTCGGTTGTAGTGGGCGGGGTGGTGGTTGACAATTGGTGGTGCCCAGCGGAGGTTGGCGATGGGCAGGTGGTCGATGGTGGTAGTGGTCGACAGTTGGCAGGGGGTGGTCGGCGATTGGCGGCGGGTGTTGGGGGTTGTCAAAGACGGCCGATAGAGGTCGGTGGTGGTTGGTGACGGGGGGTAGCCGATGGGTGGCGGCAGGCGATGGTCGATAGTTGTCATGGGTGACGGTAGTCGGTGGCGGGCAGTGGTTGCGGGCGGCAACGGGCGGCGGCAAGCCATGGTAGTAGTGGGTGGTGGAGGAGGTCGACAACGGGGGTGGTAAAAAAGAAGGTGAATGCGTAATGAAAAGAGGGTAAGGTGAGAAGTACTTCTTGAGTTGAGAAGCAATTTTTTTAACTCTTCAAATTAGGGAAAAAAATAACTTCAGAAGTAAAATTTTTTACCAAAAAGATTTCTATTGCAAAAACATTTCTGGAGTAGAAATCTCCTTCCAAAAGTATTACCGTGTGAACACTACATATAACGCCAGGCAAGAAGAGAAAAAAGGCCAAAAATCGCGGCCGATAATCATTGCTTTTCAAAGTAAAGCCAAAGTTAAAAAAGTGAAAGTTCCACCTAATGACATGCATGGAATATAATGTACGTCCGATGAAACCTAGCTGGACTTCATTTTCATCTTATAGTCAAAAACGACGACCCGATTGCTCCCACTAAAACCTAGTGGCATCGGCGTCGGCGGCCGTAACGAGGCGGAGGAGATGGCGGAGCCACCGTGTTCGGAGGCCAAAAAAAAAAAGAAAAGAAAGAAAGAACATAGAGGAAAGACATGTTACTCGTGCGCCTCACAAAAGCCCTAACCTGGCGCCTTTGCAAACGGGATTTGTCTCCGACCCAAAAAAAAAAAAAAAAAAGAGGGGGGATTTGTCGGCTCCACACGCACGAACTTCTCTTTCCCACTTCTATTTCTCTCCTCCACTCTAGAATTTGTCAAAATGAAACGAAAAAGCAGAGGGAAAAAAAAGAATAAAATTTATTTGAAAATGCCTTGAGGATAATTCTCATCATAACCTCATGTCGGAAATCACCAATTTGGAGGCGAGCACTACCCCGCTTTTGTCCCCATGAAAACTCATGGTCTTGAAAAGCGGTTTTTATTAAAAAGAGTGCCAGCATGATCACGAGAAAAGTTACCAATTCTGGCATAAACTTATCGTATTAATTTCAATATAGCTTTGAACTTTTCGATTTCATTGATATAGTCTTGAACTTTTTCGGAAAATATCAATATAGCCCTTCCGGTTCATTTTGCCCGAAAATGCTAATGTGGTGATGTAGTCATTGCCGGCATTTTTACCTGGAACTAGGGATGTTGAAACCGAACAATATATCAGAACCGGAGCATGAATCGACCCAATCTGATCCAAATTTTCGAGTGCTGTCAGTTGGGGTCTTCTTCGAGTTGGCTAATCACTTGAAATTTTGGGTATCACAACGATTTTTGGTCAAATCGGGTTAGGCCGTGTTTCTATTCAGGTATAACTAGACAAAATTTGGAAAATTGATTTGGCAAAGTGGAAAGCTTAAAATACACTTTTTTATTTGGTTTTTGTTAAAAGACAATTAATGTTATTTAAAGAAAAATGGTGTCAATAGATTGGGTCGTTTTGTGTTTGGTCTATCGTCGAATACTTCGTTATATTTCATTTTCAAATTAAAAAATCTCAACACTTAATATTATGCACTTCAATTTTCAACACTTATTTCTCAGTTTATTAGATGAGCAGTAAATTTAATTGCTGTCATATGCCATCCAACAACTAAATTCATATGTCATTTTTCATTTGGTTTGGATGTAAAATGAGATTTTTGCAAATAGTAATCTTAAAAAAGAAATCTGAAACCTGACCCGACTGCTTTGGTTTATTTTCTATAGTGTTTCAGGTCAGGTCGGGCCAAACACATTCCTCTAATGTTTTGGGTCAGATTGGCTATCATAGAAACTCCGCCTCACCCATTGACACCCCTAAGTTGGTACACTTGCGGTCAGATGCTAGTACAACTTGCCATCTGGCTTAATTTTACGGATTTTATAGTTATCTGTTCTCTCCAATTTCCAAATTTCATAATCCTTGAGAGAACAAATAGATTAACTTCTTTAACCCCCCCAAAAAAAAAAGATTAACTTTGTTTAGAGAGAAATTCCCTAAATGAAAATCTTTAGAGAAAGGGCAAAATGATGATATCTTTGTTACCAACCTAGATGATCCTTTGTGCGAGAGTGACTAGACAACTTTGACTATCAATAAAGGGGGAGGAAACAAACGTGACTTGGGATCAATCGAGAGAGAGAGAGAGAGAGAGAGAGCCGTTCGGATTTTGACAAACCCCACGAATAATCATATAGGAAAAGATTATGTTATGCTTCTTTTTCTCTTTTTTTGAGGGGTTAAGTTAGTGGGGGAAGTAATGATTAGTGAATGGATTTCGACGCCGCTAACTCTCTTCACACTTTGTCGCGAGGACCAAACTTTGGGAATTATGTTCCCATTACATGCCCCTCCTCACCTCACATGGGTCCCCCTCTCCCTATTTCCCGATTCCATGCACATGAAATCGGAAAAAAGAAAAAATTGGAATTATTTAAGGAGGTAACCTAGTTTTCAAGACCCCTTTGAATTTTCAAATTGAGGACCATTAGTTGGGAAAATAGACACAAATTTTGGTACCCTTTTAGGGGCACGAGCTTCACTTGCGATCGCGGGTAATCGAGCAAGAAAAACATTACCTTTTCATATCACAACTTTTTTTGTGAGGTGCGTGATAAAAAGAAAAAACTCGAAAACGGAACGATATAAAACATGTTTATTATCTTTTCTTGACATAACTAGATAGGTGACGAGATTGAATCCCGTGTAAGATTGGAGAATTTAGGGAACGACAAACAGACAATGCTTCTTTATTTATGCTCCGATCAAGGCAAGATCACAGAAAAATGTATCAAAAATGAATCTTTTCTCGCCTATAATAAGAGAAATTATGTGTGCCTTGAAATAAAACTTGGTTTCTACAAAAAGAAAAGAAAAGAAACAACAACAAAATTCATTCTAAAATCATCTCTGAGGGTTTTGACTTTGCCTAGAGTAGGAGATCAAAAGTCTACGCGGGGTCATTGTATGTATTATCATGATTTAGTCGCCAATCGACAAGCTTATAATGAGTGAAGAAGCAAAATGTAGCTGAACTCTCAGGCAAATCTGTTGTATATGTCGGAGGGATGACCCAAGGAAGACCCTAGCCCCTAATTTAGATGCGTTTCCACGTAAAGAACGCCTAATAATCATGTAGTTACTAGTAACGAGCATTATTCATTGTCCAAATGCATGCTAAAAGTCCTAATTATAGGTAACCTGATCTGAGATTTAATCATTTTCCCTTTGATGGACCAAATAAATGAAAATAAAAAAAGAGCAAAATGCATGCTACAAGTCCTAACAAATGCACATGACTAATGGTAACCCTAAGATGAGATTTCATATAGCAAATATTAGGAGTGAGGGGTTCCAAATTCCGTATAGAAACTTGGAACCTACCCGTTGGAACAAGTTCCTCATTTTTTGGAACCCGAAACCTATCTTCTATATCGTGAAATTTTAAACCTACCCTGTCATAATTTTCAGGGTCTACCCAGATTCCACTTGTATTCTTAATTGAACGATTATGGCGAATTATCATCTTTAGTAACCATAATTTGTTACTGTAATTCATTGACCACAACTCGTATTAAGACACATGAATAAATATAAAACATTAATCAAATAATAATTCCCATCATAAATATCTCTAGAAAAAAAAGTTCAAACTAATGGTTTCAGATTGTACGCTCATTATCAGATGCCGTAAAATAATATTGGATTGTTGAGAAAACTTCATTCTGAATGTTTTGGTTCTAACAAAACTGTCCTGTACCTTATAGAATCTGATAAATACTCTAAGTGTTTTGTCTCAGGTATAACACATTAATGGAGAAGCTTATATTGATCTTAATTGGTGGTCAGACTCAAGTTGAAGTCGTCGCATATTTGTTTTTGAAGGAGTTGAATTATGTTATCCATATTAAGTGAAATATCACTTATGTAGATTCAACTATACCTTTGAAGAAGACTTATGTTCGAGCATCAATGAAGACTTTATCAAGCTCATATTCGGTGTTCCAATCTATTTAGACTCTAGAGACTATTTTTGTTCCTGAAGACGATTCAAAATCTGAGGTATATCAATTCCAGATTGTGAAGACCCATGGTTGACAAATTTCCATTTCGGTTAAGATGTTTATGGAAGTTTGTAATATTTGATTGATAAGATAATTATACAATAGATTAGTAGAATATTTTTTTTTTATTTGGAACTTACCTTCTAGGAGTCAAGACAACTTCAATTTTGAAAATTTCTATTTATGAAAACCGAAGATTAAGTTGTTTGGGCAACTGAATTTGAGGGGTTCAGATCCAATACTAAAGGTTACCAAATCTCCTAAGATACAATCTTGTTCAATCAAGATTCATGGCGTCCAATCAACCATTGAAAAGTAAACCTTTGAAGACCTATCCAATAGCTAGTTTCGGGTTGAAGTATAAAATGAGATCCATGGTGCCGCTTCGGTGTGCAATCAGAATCATCAATTCTAAAATACTAGAGTGCTTTAGATCCTCTACTTGTTTTCAAGAGCTACATACTGTAATCTTTGATAGGTTTTGTAAGTGTGTTAAGGTGAAATCACTTGTAACATTTTCAATGATTCATCTAGTGGAATCAGCGTGGAAGACGTAGGCTTAATATAAGATGAGCCATTATATTCATCGTGTGCAATTTTCTCTATTGCTAATCTCTTTCTATTTTGTTTGATAGAGTATTGCACATTGACGCTCAAAATCACATAGTGTATGATATTCGTATTCAGAATCGTTGCTTAATTTGACTTGATTCTTTTGATTCCGTAATTTAGAATCAAATTTATTCAGAATCACCTATTCACCCCTCTAGGTAATAATGCTAGATACAACATGGATCGTGCAAATACATATATAAAGAAAAACACGAAACATGTTTCGGGTTCTAGGTAGTAGGTTTTCAGGTTACATATATTACCTAGAACCTACTTGTCAAAACTAGTTTCCCAATTTTTAGAATCTAAAACCTAGTCCACATGTTTTGAAACTGTACTCACCCCTAGTAAATATGGAAAACGATGGGCATTTTATTTGCTTTAATGGAAAGATAGACAAGAGACGTGACGAGAGGGGATTGCTTTAAGGAAAAGGAGCCGGATTCCTTCCTATCGACACTTGGTCAAATGGAGAGGTCGCGGGTCAATCCGAACAAGTCGAACTTATATTAGATAAGAGCCTTTGGATCTGGATCGATCCGAATATATATTATGATCGGACCACGTTTTATTAGATCATTACCAAACACATGGGCATATCGAGATCGATGTCTTATATATCAAACTGGCATCTGATCGAATGCACCAAGTGATATTTAATTAGATTAAATCTCCACACTGTTTAGGTGACGTCAAGTCATTAAATGCTTATGATTAACATTGGCAATTTTTAGTTGCCGGTCAATCTTAGAGATTAGAAAGCTACGACTTGATAAGGTTAGGGTAAAGGGAGGGTATTGCTTGAAGTAAGAAAAGATGATTTGATTTTGACAATCAATTAGGTCAGGTGACATCAAGTCATCCAACAGCTACGAGATGGGATTAAGGCTGCTTTGCTTTCAAGATCAGACAAATCAATGGGATAATTGTTCAGAGTCTTAACTTATTGTATCGTAGCCAATTCAATTGTAAACCTTTCAATTATGTCAATTTAATTGTAAATTTTTTAACAATTTACCAATTTAATTGTTTTGGCAATTTTCAATTGAAAATAGCTAATTTAGTGGTCTAGTTAGCGCAAATCATCCTATATGGCATAGTCGTTACTGATGTAGATAATTTATTACATTTTTAAAAAATATATTTTTGAATATTTTACAAATATTCTGATATTTTTCCTTTTTTTTTTCCCTTCTTCCTCTGGTCGATTGGCAGCCTCAGGCAGGCTTGCCCTCGCCGGCCACTAGCGAGGGTGAACCTAGCCACATGTGGCCAGGTAGACAAGGTCAACCTCGCCCTACCATTGGCGAGGTTAACATTCGGCAAGGGCAAGCCTCACCCCAGCAACAGTGAGTTCGAGCCTTGCTAATGGCCAGTCATTGTCAAGGTTCGACAACTGCTAGAGGGAGAAGGAAAAAAATATATCCAAAAAAATCATAAGAAATCCATACTAATTAATTTTTATGAACACCTCAGTGCCAGTTGTAACAAGTAGGATGGACGACATGGTAATGATTCTAATTCTGATTCTATTCTCGAAAATAGTTTTGAAGCAAAAATAAGAATAAAAAAAGTTCATTCTAAAAAAAGAATCACTTATGAGAATCACAACGAAAAACAAAGTTTCACATGGACTATTGAACTTTTAAAAAAATTAAAATTAGATTTGAAAATTTACTAACAACTAATTTTTTTTAAAATTTAAATTTAAAAATAAGCTTTAAAATTTAGAAAAAATTTAAAATTTTTTAAAAGGGGGAATTAAAAAAATAAAAAAATTAAAATTTAAAAAAATGGAGGGAATTAAAAATAATAATTTTTTTTAAAATTTTAAATTTTTTTAAAAGTTAAAGATAATTTTAATTTTTTTTAAAAGATGAAAAATTATAAAAAAATTCTTCCTAACCGATTGTTCTTGAGGATATAAATTTTGTACAGTAACCAAGCGCGTTTTGATTCTCTAAAAAAATCTAAGTAACAGAATCATAAAATATGATTCTAATAAAAATTAAATTTTTGGACTAGAATCATTGCCTAAATAGCCCCATCACTAATTTTTGGAAAAATTGTTGAAAAAATTATATTGGCAAATCGTTAAAAGGTTTAGGACTAAATTGATTAATCATCAAAATGTTTAGGATTATAGGACTGAATAGGGAAGTTGTCAAAATATTTAATACTAAATTGGCACAATTGAAACCTTTACGATTGAATTGGTGGCTATATAATATGTTTAGGACCTTTTGGATATTTTTCTCTGTACAATGCATTGCGTATTTTATCATAATAATTTAAACGGTTGCGGACTTAATTTCAAGTCATTAAACCCAACATAGATCCATATTTCTTTATGGAGCATGGAGGATAAGTAGCTTTCAGAGTCGGGAGGTCTTGGTGTCCCTTGGAGCTCAATTGGGACTCCAAGTGGGAAAGGATTAGGATAGTGATTTCGATAAGTTGGATGTTTAATGGCTTGGACCCTCGGAAAATTGATGTCTCTCGAGGCCCAGCATATATTACATGAAGCAAACTATCGTGCGTGGGACCTCCAATTGGCCCACAATTCGACATCATGTTAAATTGTATGACAATGGCTTATGACCATATTATGCTTATTCTCTTCGTAAATATAGCGCCTAATGACATGACTATCGTGGAGCGAGATAACTTATGCCGGGAGTAATCAATAAAAGTTTCACTCAAACTCAAACTCTTGACCAACTAAGTAAGTTATTCTTACTTATCATGTTAAGTAATTTTTTACTTAAAGCAATCAACTAAGTTTTATGTAATTAGCGATTAATAAACACAATGACATTAAGTGTCGAGAAGTTCAATTTTCTGGATAAGGATAGATTTTGTCTTGTTTTTATAAAAGTGTGTGCTTGTTTTCATGAGGGTTAAGCCAATCCTTATTCATCTTTCCATCTAGTTTTGTCCTTTTGATTTCCCCAATTCTTTTTGCTATGGTCTTATGTCGACAGGACAACTTCATGCTTTTGCATCATTATGTGTCCATGTTGGACTATTGCTTCCTTCTCGATGGGATTCCATTTCATTGCCCTGTTTCAATCTATTGAAATGGAGGGTGTGTTTGTTTAAGAAAAAGAAATTTTCTCGAATTAATTTTTTGGACTCTCACATATTTGATTTGCTGAAAATGACCCCTCAACAAAAAATCATTTACGGTCAAAGAAAATATATATGCTTAAAGTTAGGAAATTGAATTTCTTGACCTGAAAAAGGGGAAAACATCTTCTCGAGAAATGATTTTCTGGAAAGTATTTTCCTTTATCATGAAGTGTTCTCCGAAACAAAATCACCCTGAGCATACCATCGTTCTTTCTAAACACTTAGGCTGTTAGAAGATTGTCAGTATTGTATTTTTATAGTTTTTGGCGTTCTCCTCACACGAAAGCCGATTCGACAAAGAGGCTTTTAAGTATGCATAGTCGGTTCATGTGAATGAAAGATTTTATTGGAAAACAATGTGCATGGTGAAAGGGAAGTCGATATACGAGCGAAAGGTAGTTTGTGGTTCTCCAACTTTCTGTAGAGATCTCCAGCTTTGATGCTAACTTATAGTGGGGCAGTGCGGATTTTTTTTTTCCTTCTAAAAATTTAAAGCGTCAGACGGTGATACGTAGGTCGACCCAATCTATATCCTCCATCTCTTAGTCAATCGATCGTGGCCTTCTAATGGGGCCCCAGACTTCTCGAGAGTTAATCAAAACAAGGCCATGTGATCGGTCCACAGCGATCCACTTGCAAAGCAAAAACCCTAGAAACTCTTCCCCAATTGCATGCACCCATCAGCATGACGATTCACCAACGTCGGACCATCCATGGTAACATCACAATTAGATGCGAAAATGTCATGATTGCAAGAGCAACCGAAACCCTAAACTTTATGCCAGCACCGAGGAGATATGCATGGCTGCTCGGTGGGATTGGAAAAAGTCCAAAAACCCTACTTGTGGCTCTCCAAAGTGCGTAAAAGTTGGCAAAGTTAGTTTCGTTTAAGAAGAAAGGGTGACCTTCCGTTTCGTATGAAATGATTAACTTTTCGATGAGTAAAGAAGTCGAAAGAATGCCTCTCTTGCTCATCTTTTTGGAGCGTCCTTTTTGGAATCTCTTTGGTTGGAGGGGGATGAGAAGAACCGTATGACATTATTTTGTCGAGAAGAGGAAATATTAAAAGGTTCGATCGTGGTTGATACCACTTGATTATTATGCCAACATTAGAGTGGATGTATGTAGTGAATGTGGCATGGGACTTAATCACTTACAGCTAGAATTTAGTTGAAGGGTAAGTTGATTGATGTCGAGGGAAGGGAAAATGTTGGGGAAAAGTACCAAAGAAAGTCTTAAACCTATGGCATTGATGTCGATTCGGTTTTAAGCCTTTCGGTCATCTTACGTGGATGGCGTATGTGGCATAGTAGACATTCTTGCTATTCATATCTTTTGACTGCAATCAGATACGGCGTATATGATAGCTCGTGCATCGTGGATGGAGGGGTGGTATTGGTGGGTTTCTATTACCTTAGTTGTAAGGTATGAGATTTGAAGCCAAACTGAAGGTATGGGACTTGGATCACGAATATAAAGTAGTAAAATTTTATATGGAATCACAACCATATTCTTAGATCACCAACTTTTTTTTTTCTACGTCGATGCTACATATTGATCTCTAGAATTTAGTAACAACTCGTCCATATTTGGACAGAAATACTAAATTTATCTTCAAATCACGATGGGTGATCAGTTTAGGGATCAAATTGGTCACAATATGAAGTATTGAGTACTGAAAATAAACATGAACAATAGCGCAAAGGCCATTTTTGTACTTTTTGCTCAAAATTTAAAGTAGTCTATATAGTCCTTTGTTCATGCTAATCCATGCGCTTTTAGGAAAGGTTTGCGTTCGTTGTTGGAACATTTTCAGTATAGGAGCTTGGTGATGGGGACTAACATCCTTAATTTACTGTTAAGATTTTTTTTCTTATAGGAACAATATTCAAAATGCTCCCAAAAAAGACTAAATTCAAAAGTTCCACACACCACATAGGTTTTTAAAGTCCTAATTGCAACAATTCATGTTTCAAAAATCAACTCGTCAAGATTTAGGTTTCACATCCTTGATTGTGCCAGCAATTTATTCTCACCTTACACTGCCATCACAATCCGGACCTCAGTAGTGTTAGACGAGAGCCGGCGACCCTGGCCTATTCTCTTGGCAGGCATTGCCCATAGTGTTGACATTAGTATTTCGACTTTTAGCAATTTAACCGAAGGACTAATAGAAAACTCATAAACTTTTTTCGAATGAATTACATCGGCAGTTTTCATTTTATAAAGATTTTATAAAGACAGCCGGTGATATTATCCCATAAAAATAATATGATAGAATTTGAACAGCTAATTACTGTAATGTACTTTATATATATATATATATATATATATATATATATATATATAGCAAAATTCTCATTACAACCACTTGTGTCCACGATGCCCTTGCTTTGTCCCCAAACCATTTGCGGCGGCAATGGCACCGGTTTTGTCACCACGGCGAAGCTCCCCATGCAAAATTAGCCGACACTTGAAATTAGAAAAAACGGAAAAAAGAAATTTAAGCCGACAAAAACTGCGTTTCCGAATATTTTTGCTTTGATTTTGGTTTTGTGCAGTGTCATAACCATTTTGCAGCTTTTGACCCCATGCAGAATTCCGATACATATACCTTTTGACTTTTGCTGAATTTTAAAATATTTTTGTAAAAATATGAAAAATAACTTCTAAATTTTTACATAATATGTAATGTAATTTCTGATTTTGTTCTTAAATTCTAGATCAATATATATGAAAATGTTCCATATTATCCTGTCATTAATTTCAATTCGGGCACACCGTTAAATATTTAAATGAAAGAACAATATTAAATATTTTCATATAGTTCAGGGATTAGATCAAATAAATACATTAAAAATTCATGTACCATCTTGCATATCGAGGTAAAAATTCAAATACTATTCCTAAAATTGATTGTCTTCCCTCGACGTTACAACCCTTCCCGCATTGCTTGCGTCGTTGGCTTCGATTTCAGGAGTTCGCAGAGTCCCATGTCTTGATCTTTGGAATCCAATCTCGAGCTTTCAGATTTTCCATTCATTTATTTATCTCCCGAGAAATATTTTGATGTTCCCATCGGTTTTTTTTTTTTTGAGCCATCTGGTCAAACTTTGCAGCCATTTTCAGTCTATATTCAATCAGTCATACCATTACTTTCGTGTTCTTATTTCTAATTAACTTGTGTTTTCAATTTATTTAATTAAAGCCTTCTACTTTCATAACTTTTGTAATAAAGTTCCTCTCCTACACCAAATCCGATCAAATGTAAGTGACGTGGCCATCTAACAAGGTCTCAGTGTGACGTGGATAGAGTTTTTCCAATACAGACATCCACGTGGGCGTCTGCATTGGTGTAATTTTATCCGAATCATGCTCCGATGTTAGCTTCATCGGCTGAACTTTTTCACATGGGCATCCATGCATTCGCTCAATGTTATCCACACTGTACTTTGGCGTCGGAATGACAGCCATGCCCACTGAATTTAGCCAAGTTTAGTGTTGAAGGGGCTTCATTAGAATGTAGATCGATTTGATCTAACTGATCCCGAGTTAGTACGGTCCATTTGAAAAGCCATGATGCGTAGATGATCGTGATGACAAGGAGGACTTTGGTTCGGCAGCCAATCTACGAGAGGCTATCGTGCTAACGTAGCTCCGTTTGTGTCGAGTAAGACGAATTATTTGGAAACTATTTCCCTAAAAATGATTGTTTATATCGCTTAAAAAATGAATAAATGAAAAACATTTCCAGTGTCTATGAAAGTATTTGGACATATATTGTTGTTGCCAATATTTTATGGCTAATTATTTTAAGCGACGCAAGCGATCATTTATATAAAAATATTTTTCAAATCATTTATTTTTGCTAAACAAACGAAACCTTTAATTATGTTGCTCGAAATTAGTTTTTTTTCTAACACTTCAAAACTGACTTTTGGATTTTCCCATTGTTTCAAATCTGGATTTCACATTATGAAACTAATCAGTGAAAACTTTCCATAGCTCATCATTTTTAAATCCACAGTTTCATTTTTTTTATAATTGTATTAATTTGTTTACATTTGATATTCTAATTGATTTCATATATTTTAGGATTTTCTTTTCAAACTTTAGGTTAACTTTTCACTCTGACCACTTCCTGTGGTTTTGATGAGTAATTAAATGGTATAATTCGCGTCATCGAATTGTATTATCAAATAATTACCACTAGTAATAAATTAGCTTGTATTTTATCAATATCAAAGTAACCTTTTTTTTTCATTTTTAATTTGGTGAAGTATTATAGTGGAAGCGTAGACAGTAAGATTTAGCATTTTTCTCATTCCCACCTTGTTCCATTCGCATTCGTGCATGCCATTTTTGTTATTCATTTCACATGTTTTTACCTCCCTTGCATAGAATTGCGTCAAATCTTATTCAAAGTAATGAAAAAAACTCACAGAAACTTTGTTATTACAATATGCTAAGACATTAAAATATCCCGTGCCATGACTTCAATTTTTGAGTATCACCTTTGGAGAGTATCCTTTAAAGAACGCGATTGCGCCACTTTACGCTAAGAATTGAATTGCATATGATAAGATATGCACAGGAAGGAAGTACACATTTAAGGGTAATTAAGAAAAAAGACCCGTTGACACCAGAAATGATCAATTTTTTTTTTGTTATAATTGACGAGTAATGGACTTAGCCGACAATAGTCGTTCGATGAATAGGAAAAGTCATGAATATCAATATGGACATGTAATTGATCAGTACTAATATTTTTGAGCTCAATTGTTGCTAGATATTAGTTATCTGAGATGAAGTCATCGATATTGATATCGACGTACAATTGATGAGAGCAAACACCAATTATTTGTGAATGAAGTTGTTGACATCAACATCGACGAGTAACTGATGAGTAACAATATTTTTAGGCTCAAGTGTTACTAGATAATAAAAGATGAGAAGTTATTTATTTATTTGAATTGTGTAACCTCCATTTGTAACTATCAATTGTAGGCTTTAATAGCCTCATCGTACTCTTTATAAACTCTCTCTAATCAATTAAAGAACTCAACCTTCTTGCAAATTTATCTTTATCTTTATTTTTTTGTAATTTATCTTTATTTTTTTTATCTTCAATTCCTATACTTAGTCGTACTTTCAGATACATCATCATCGATTAATTTTGATGTTTATCTTAGTTGCAATTTTTAGATCTTCACTGTCGATTAAATTCTGGCATAGTATGTCTCTATCCTTTCAATTTGTCATTGATTAAATTCTGAAAAGTGTTTTGTAGTTCGTTGTCGATTAAATTCCGATGAAACATATCTGTTCCTTGTAATATATTGATAATTCTATACGGTATCGCCACAAAATCAATAATATATATATATAAAGAAATGACATTCGGTGAAAGGTATTTTGCTGACGATATAATTTTCCACAAAACATCATTTTAGCATGCTTGGTGGGACAACTTGTAGTTTCATTTGAGAAAATTCAACGTTATGAACAAGGTATTATCCAGAGCCTGATAATGCTGGCAGTAACAATCCCAATGGTAATGACAGGGCTGTGCACTTTGAATCTTCAGCAATTAACCAAACCAAAGAAGAAGGCCAACGCGAGGTGTAGACCTTATCCGATGTCTCACTGAAAGAACAACCAATAGAAGTTGCATCAAATCATAATATGATGGATAACGTCAAGAGATTATTAGAAGAATAGCTGATCGATATGGCCAATTAAATAGTGAGTCACATATCAGACATGATCAAATCGATTTTCATCAATGCCATGAATAATATTCTCTCGATGCCAGGATTGTCCAATCAACCACTACTATCCAATCCAGTGGTAACATGGCATGCTCCTAGTCCCTTTTCATTTTTTTTTTTGGTATCGAAGGTATCCGGGCCAGCATCCGTACGGAACGCGCACCTTGATTAATCCTCCGGAAGGGCTAGCGCAGCATCCCACCGCCACGACCCTCCGCTTAAATCACCGGCTCCAAGGTTTGAACCTAGGATCTCTTGTGAAAGGACCAGAACGCAAACTAGCTGGACCACCGATGGGTGGGTTCCTTTTCATTTGTTGATGCCAATAATATTGATCAAAGTAGTCAAACCCCTATAAGATTATGCAAAGGCCCCAATCTTTTAATTAAAGTCACAATGATGAAAATAACTGGGATGATGTTGATCAAAAGAATCAAATTAGTGACAATAATTAGTTAAATCAAACCGGTCAACATGTTAGTCAATTGCCAAATGCGATATTCTTATTAGGCCTAATATGCCATGACTAGCATTACCATGGCCAACCAAATCCATAATTGAACCTAGTGCATTTCGTCGAAGAAGTTTAATAATGATTGGGGTTAGACAACGCTGTTGCCATACTTTATTATAGAAAACCACATCCTTAATGGGTCAATAAATAGCCTTTTTTTTTTTCCAAGAGGCTTTGAAATCTCTAAATTTACCATTTTTACTGGTGAAGATGAACAATCAATTATTGAACATATTTGTTGAATAGCTCAGTGTGGAGAAGCATGGGCAAATGAGTTGTTAGGAGTTAAGTTATTTCCTTTTGTCCTTGTTGAAAAATGCTTTTACTTTTTACAGTGATTTACCACCTAATTTGGTGTGTAATTGGATAGAGATAGAGAGACAATTCCATTCACAAGTTTACATAACTACACTTGAGGTATCGATTGCTAATTTGGCCACACTCTATCTATACGATAACAAATCAGTCGAGTAGTTTGGTATTCGATTAAAAAAGGCTAGAAATAGTCGCCTTACTTCAATATTAGAATTTTTTTTTTTGCAAATTTGGGTTTCAGTAGATTGAAATTCATCTAAGAGAAAAATTCGAAGGACAAAATTTTGTCAATTTATTTCAATTTGTGACGAGAGTGTCTAAGTATGAGCAACTACTTAAGAATAGAAATAAAGGGCCACATGAAGACTTTTACACAATGTGGTTTTTGTGGAAAAACGTGCCAAAAGGATAAATCTAACCAAGATAAGATTCGGCAAGAAAAAAATCGAATTTGCTGATGACAAAGGAGCGCAATTTGACTTAGGATTATCTAACTTAAAAGATCGAATGATCGATGGATCATTGAATTCTTGTAAACGGGCTTATGTTGACATCTAAAATTTATCAACTTTTTGTTATAATCAAGAAGTGATAAACTTAGTCGATAGTAGCAGAGTTTGGTGAACAGCAGAAGCGATGGAAATCAATATCGACGTGTGGCTGATGAGTATCAATATTTTCGAGCTCAAGTGTTGGTAGATATCAGTTATCTAGGATGAAGTCATTGACATCAATATTGACGTGCAAGTGATGAGAGCAAATATCAGTAATTAAGCAATGATGTCATCGACATCCACGTCCATGAGTAATTGAGGAGTAGCGATATTTACGGACTCAAGTGTTGTTAGACAATAGGGGACTGAGAAGTTATTTATTTGAATTGTGTAACCTCAGTTTGTAACCGTTGATCGTGTTTACTAGCCACATCATTACTCTTTGTAAACTCTCTTCCATCAATCAAAGAACTCAACCTTTTCACAATTATTTTTTTCTTTAATTTTTTGCATGATCTTTTCCGTATCTTTCAATTCCAATACTTTTGTTGTAGTTTTAGTAGTATGTATCTTAACTGGAGTTTTCAGATCTTTGTCGTCAATTAAATTTCGATGTATTTCTTTATCATCTCACTTCAACGTCCATTAAATTTCGATAAAGTGTTTTGTACTTGATTGTCTATTAAATTCTAATGAAGCATATATATTCCTTGTGATTCATTGAAACTTTTATCCAAAATCGCCGTTCTTTTTTTAATAAAAATCGAAGAAATGACGTGCATCGAAAGGTACTTCGTGGACGATATGATTTTTGACGAAACAAGACCCCATCGATAATGGTCATTTTCCTATGTAGTTAAATCACGAACCGTCTGCTACTACCTACCGTCATTCACTCGTATGTCTATACGTCTGTAATAATGACAACTGTGTCTCATAGTTAGGTGTATCTAATTATGATTAGTATAGAACTCGACATTCAATGAGGTCTTGTCTATATGAGAAGATATCTTAGTCCAATTAAAAGACTAATCACCTATTACACAGTTTCTAACAATTTAATACATTAAATTATAAGTAATAGCCATATAGAGGTCATGTCTGATTGTAGCATCGCACCTGAATTCAATTTGTACGACGAAAAAACATTAACGCTTGGTTTATTTCATGGTCCTATGTCAAAATACACTGCCAGCATAAAAAAAACACAGTTGATCTACTAATGAAATTAATATTGTTACCGAAATTCAAAATTATACGCGGGTCAATCCCCGAGTCCTGCGTATGTAATGATTTATTTACACATCGTGTGTGCCAAGCAAATGTCTTTTTATCTTGTATGTGTCTTCAAATACAAGCTAGTATAGAACCAACTGTTTTCACCTAGGGATGTTGGTTGAGAATCACATCATGACCGCCATCTGATCAATTACTTTTCTATTCTGGTTAGGAGTTGATCGGTATGGTTTCGAAATGGAGAAATTCGAAGAAAAATTCAGCAAAAAGTTAAGAGATCGACGAGTCGTGTCAAAGGTCACAGGTAATCATAGGGCGCAAACGAGCTGGAAAGACGAGCAGTGTGCGGAGAACCATCATTCTCTTTAATCATTAAAAGACAAACCATAAGTTAGGCAAAGCTAGTGAAGGGTGAGTCTTTCCTTGGTGGGACAGATGATTCGATTCCCTATCCGAAATTCCTAATTTCCACTTTAATCACTGTCTGTCTGGTTGTGAGAAATACCTATATATATATTTCTAATATTCTCCTCATTTATTAGGCTTTTCATTTTGTCAATTCGAAATTCTTTGCTAGCATAACATACCGTGAGAATAACAGTATATCGTGAGTCACAAATTCTTAAAAGAGTAATTCCCACATTAATTTTTAACTATTGTTATTTATTTTTTTATGGCTCAAAATAGATCATTAATTCTCTATTAACAATTGGAGCATCTTGACGTCTGATTGATCCAAGGCATGGAAATTGGAATCATGTCACTTTTCTGCTTCATCCATTTCAGGAGACAGCAATGGAATGCACCCCAGGTCAGATCATTCCTCATGTCTGTGTTTGGACAGACTTGCCTTCTATTTAGTTGAGCCATTGTTGGTTGGGAAACAACAACCTCATGCGTTGATGATCATGCCGATACACATGCTGACTTTGATTTTGACTTTGGCCTGGAAAAATTCAATCGCATCTTCCGAAAGATGATTGCTTGAAAAGCTTATAAAGATGCATGAATGAAAAGTACTTTTATCACACACTAAAATAGTTAGTCATAAATTATTAGCGATAATGAAAATATTTATGTTGACTAATTTTTCAAAGCAATATAATCAATTATTTTTGGAAAAATGCTGTCCAAATCTTGAGTTTTTGGTGAAACACGATGTGTTTGTTTCAACAAAAGTTTCATGATAAAGGGAATACTTTCCGGGAGAACCTTTTTAGGGAAATATTTTTTTTTTTTATTTCAGGTTAGGAAGGTCATTTTCCTAACTTTAAGTATGTATGTATGTATCTATATACACACACATACACATACATACTTCGACGGAAATGATTTTCTGTTGACTGATCATTTTATGCAACTCAAATGCGTGAAAGTTTAGAAAGCTAATTTGCGAGATATTCCTTAACTCAAATAGATGCACCCTAATACTAACTTTCAATTGTACTTGATAATGCATTATTTGGTTTCATCTATTCCTTCATTAGTCAGCATGCAACTTGTTTCGGTGAGTAAACATATAGGTCGGTTTCGCAAGTAAGAGGGAATTTTAGAGATATATTCGACCAGATTTTATTTGTTTAATTTGCTTTTCTCCATCGATCTTGGATAAATTACTTTCTTTATTTAGGACCATTTTACGTTCTCACTGTCCTTCGATGAACGAAAAATACAGCTATCTATTGTGATTTGATCTAATTTTTTTAGTACAATTTAAATTGTTCTAAAAGAGAATACAATAGATTTATGAAATCCGAGCCCAATACTTAAAAAAACCTCAAACTTTAACCCTCGTCCAATTATATCCATTTTTTTGTCTCATAAAAAACTTCTAAATTTGGCCTCTGTCCTAATTATATCCAATTTTTTTTTTCATAAAAATCCAAACTTTTACTTTATCCTAATTCTACCGGTCTACTACCAAAAAAACCTCAATTTTAGCATTTGCCTAAATAATATATATGGAAAAATATATCGTAAAAAAACTCTAAACTTTTACTTTTGGCATAATTCTACCACCACCAACGTTTGTCTATAGTCACTATTAGTTAATTTACGTGGCTCGAATTTTCTCACCGAACTTGCCAATGAATCTTCAAAATGCAAAAACAGTACGTTTTAAGATGATTAGATTTGAGATCGTTGTCCAAATAATCAAATCTCCATGTCTAGCTATTCTTTAGGCTATTGAGTACCAGGAAGAATCCAAAACGCACCATTTGAGTGGCTTTTTATCTCCCAATAATGTGTAGGGAAAGCAGATAATAAAAGAAAAGTTGCTAAATTTTTTCATGTTAGTTTTGTTGAGGTGTAATTCTTTAATGATGTGAAAAATCACATAGGATTAACTAACGGTGATTATGAACGGAAGACTAATGGTAGATAATTGGGCAAAAATAAAAGTTTGAGATTTATGAGACAAAAGGAAATTTTGGATATAATTGGACAAATGCTAAAGTTATGAATTTTTGGATATTAGGCCGGTAGAATTGAGACAAAATCTAAGTTAAGTTTTTTTTTTCGGTGTTAGGCCGGTAGAATTGAGACATAAGTAAAACTTTCTAATTTTTATAAAATGATTTTTTTTTGATAAATTGGGACAAAGGCTAAGTTAAAGGTTTTTATGGGTATTGGGCATGAAATCTATGGCAATTAATTTGAATTCAAGAATTAGAAGATAAAGAGATTCATTAATTATTTACCAATTATCTGATTACCGTAAAATATGATTTTGTCCATCTATAAGTGTCTATGGCCATAGGATAGTCCAAATACATACATGGGTTTTAAGGAAAATTCCTAATAAAGGCCTAAAGTGCCTTCGTGTTTTTAAATAAAGACAACGTGAACCTATTTCAAATAAAAGTCTGCAGTGCCCTCATTTTCTTAAAAAAAAAAGCCTAAAGTGAACCTTGTTTCAAATAAGAGTTTGAAATGGCCATATGGAATCTAAAAAAAGGGGCCCGATCTCTAAGGGCATTTTTGTAATTTGTCTTTATTTGATTTTTTTTTTTTTTCTTTGCCTTTTGCTTTTTTTTTTTAAAAAAAATTTAAAAAACACACACACGCGTCCTACTACAAGTAGGGGGTTCAGTGAAGGTCGGTGCGGTTACTGGCCCCTTAGCAAGGGCTAAAGCCCTTGCCAAAAGTTAGAGAGGGTCGGCGACCCTCACCAAAGTGCCGACGACCCTGCTGTTCGGGAAAGGAGGGGGGTTTTCTAGAACCGATTTGACAAAAGGCTGACACTGATGATGGCGTGAAGTGTCGGCGACCCGCCTAGCCTTCGCTGACGCCCTACTTGTGGTGGGGCAGTGGTTATAGGTAGGAGGGCTCCCTCTTGCCTTTTGTTTTTTTTTTTCAACTTTTTTTAATTTAAAAAAGTTGAATAAAAAAAACACAAGGCAAGAGGGAGCCCTCATACCTATTACCTGCCCCCCACAAGTAGGGCATCAGCGAAGGCTAGCGATGCGTCACTTTTCTACACGCCATCGTGTCAGCCCTCTGTCAAATCGGTTCTAGAAGAAACCCCCCTCCTCCCCCGGAGGAGCAGGGTCGTCGGCACTTCGGTGAGGGTCACCAACCCTCTCTAAGTTTTGGCAAGGGCCTGTTAGCTTCCGGGTGCTAAACCGCGGGCCTGTTAGCCGGAATGGACTTCCTGACACCCCTACTTGTAGTAGGACGCGTGTGTGTTTTTTTAAATTTTTTTTTTAAAAGGAAAAACAAAGGCAAAGAAAAAAGAAAAAAATCAAATAAAGACAAATACAAAAATGCCTTAGAGATCAGGCTCCTTTTTTTAGATTCCATGGCCATTTCAAACTCTATTTGAAACAAGTTCACTTTAGGCTTTTTTTTTTTTAAAGAAAATGAGAGCATGCAGACTTTATTTGAAATAAGGTTCACTTCATATCTTATTTAAAATCACGAAGCACTTTAGGCCTTTATTAGGAATTTTTCTTAAAACCCATGTATGTATTTGGACTATCCTATGGCCATAGACACTTATAGATGGACAAAATCATATTTTACGGTAATCGAGATAATTGGTAAATAATTAATGATCTCTTTATCTTCTAATTCTTGAATCAAATTAATTGCCATAGATTTCATGCCCTAATACCATAAAAAACTTTAATTTAGCCTTTTTAAACTTTAATTTTTGTCCCAAATCAAAAAAAATCATTTTATAAAAAATCGAAAGTTTTACTTATGTCCTCAATTCTACCGGCCTAACACCGAAAAAAAAAACTTAACTTAGATTTTGTCTCAATTCTACCGGCCTAATATCCAAAAAAATTCATAACTTTAGCATTTGTCCCAATTATATCCAAAATTTCCTTTTGTCTCATAAATCTCAAACTTTTATTTTTGCCCCAATTATACTACCATTAGTCTTCCGTTCATAATCACCGTTAGTTAATTCAAGTGATATTTTCACATCATTAAAGAATTACACCTCAACAAAACTAACATGAAAAAATTTAGCAACTTTTCTTTTATTATCTGCTTTCCCTACACATTATTGGGAGATACAAAGCCACTCAAGATGGTGCGTTTTGGATTCTTCCTGGTACTCAATAGCCTAAAGAATAGCTAGACATGGAGATTTGATTATTTGGACAAACGATCTCAAATCTCAATCATCTTTAAAACGTACTGTTTTTGCATTCGAAGATTCATTGGCAAGTTCGGTGAGAAAATTCGAGCCATGTAAATTAACTAATAGTGACTATAGACAAACGTTGGTGGTGGTAGAATTATGCCAAAAGTAAAAGTTTAGAGTTTTTTTACGATATATTTTTTCCATATATATTATTTAGGCAAATGCTAAAATTGAGGGTTTTTTGGTAGTAGACCGGTAGAATTAGGATAAAGTAAAAGTTGCGGATTTTTATGAAACAAAAAAAAATGGATATAATTAGGACAGAGGCCAAATTTAGAAGTTTTTTATGAGACAAAAAAATGGATATAATTGGGACGAGGGTTAAAGTTTGAGGTTTTTTTAAGTATTGGGCTCGGATTTCATAAATCTATTGTATTCTCTTTTAGAACAATTTAAATTGTACTAAAAAAATTAGATCAAATCACAATAGATAGCTGTATTTTTCGTTCATCGAAGGACAGTGAGAACGTAAAATGGTCCTAATAAAGAAAGTAATTTATCCAAGATCGATGGAGAAAAGCAAATTAAACAAATAAAATCTGGTCGAATATATCTCTAAAATTCCCTCTTACTTGCGAAACCGACCTATATGTTTACTCACCGAAACAAGTTGCATGCTGACTAATGAAGGAATAGATGAAACCAAATAATGCATTATCAAGTACAATTGAAAGTTAGTATTAGGGTGCATCTATTTGAGAAAGGAATATCTCGCAAATTAGCTTTCTAAACTTTCACGCATTTGAGTTGCATAAAATGATCAGTCAACAAAAATCATTTCCGGTCGAAGTATGTATGTGTATGTGTGTGTATATAGATACATACATACATACTTAAAGTTAGGAAAATGACCTTCCTAACCTGAAAATAAAAAAAAAAATATTTCCCTAAAAAGGTTCTCCCGGAAAGTATTTCCTTTATCATGAAACTTTTGTTGAAACAAACACATCGTGTTTCACCAAAAACTCAAGATTTGGACAGCATTTTTCAAAAATAATTGGTTATATTGCTTTGAAAAATTAGTCAACATAAAATATTTTCATTATCGCTAATAATTTATGACTAACTATTTTAGTGTGTGATAAAAGTACTTTTCATTCATGCATCTTTATAAGCTTTTCAAGCAATCATCTTTCGGAAGATGCGATTGAATTTTTCCAGGCCAAAGTCAAAAATCAAAGTCAGCATGTGTATCGGCATGATCATCAACGCATGAGGTTGTTGTTTCCCAACCAACAATGGCTCAACTAAATAGAAGGCAAGTCTGTCCAAACACAGACATGAGGAATGATCTGACCTTGGGCTGCATTCCATTGCTGTCTCCTGAAATGGATGAAGCAGAAAAGTGACATGATTCCAATTTCCATGCCTTGGATCAATCAGACGTCAAGATGCTCCAATTGTTAATAGAGAATTAACGATCTATTTTGAGCCATAAAAAAATAAATAACAATAGTTAAAAATTAATGTGGGAATTTACTCTTTTAAGAATTTGTGACTCACGATATACTGTTATTCTCACGGTATGTTATGCTAGCAAAGAATTTCGAATTGACAAAATAAAAAGCCTAATAAATGAGGAGAATATTAGAAATATATATATAGGTATTTCTCACAACCAGACAGACAGTGATTAAAGTGGAAATTAGGAATTTCGGATAGGGAATCGAATCATCTGTCCCACCAAGGAAAGACTCACCCTTCACTAGCTTTGCCTAACTTATGGTTTGTCTTTTAATGATTAAAGAGAATGATGGTTCTCCGCACACTGCTCGTCTTTCCAGCTCGTTTGCGCCCTATGATTACCTGTGACCTTTGACACGACTCGTCGATCTCTTAACTTTTTGCTGAATTTTTCTTCGAATTTCTCCATTTCGAAACCATACCGATCAACTCCTAACCAGAATAGAAAAGTAATTGATCAGATGGCGGTCATGATGTGATTCTCAACCAACATCCCTAGGTGAAAACAGTTGGTTCTATACTAGCTTGTATTTGAAGACACATACAAGGTAAAAAGACATTTGCTTGGCACACACGATGTGTAAATAAATCATTACATACGCAGGACTCGGGGATTGACCCGCGTATAATTTTGAATTTCGGTAACAATATTAATTTCATTGTAGATCAACTGTGTTTTTTTTATGCTGGCAGTGTATTTTGACATAGGACCATGAAATAAACCAAGCGTTAATGTTTTTTCGTCGTACAAATTGAATTCAGGTGCGATGCTACAATCAGACATGACCTCTATATGGCTATTACTTATAATTTAATGTATTAAATTGTTAGAAACTGTGTAATAGGTGATTAGTCTTTTAATTGGACTAAGATATCTTCTCATATAAGACAAGACCTCATTGAATGTCGAGTTCTATACTAATCATAATTAGATACACCTAACTATGAGACACAGTTGTCATTATTACAGACGTATAGACATACGAGTGAATGACGGTAGGTAGTAGCAGACGGTTCGTGATTTAACTACATAGGAAAATGACCATTATCGATGGGGTCTTGTTTCGTCAAAAATCATATCGTCCACGAAGTACCTTTCGATGCACGTCATTTCTTCGATTTTTATTAAAAAAAAGAACGGCGATTTTGGATAAAAGTTTCAATAATCACAAGGAATATATATGCTTCATTAGAATTTAATAGACAATCAAGTACAAAACACTTTATCGAAATTTAATGGACGTTGAAGTGAGATGATAAAGAAATACATCGAAATTTAATTGACGACAAAGATCTGAAAACTCCAGTTAAGATACATACTACTAAAACTACAACAAAAGTATTGGAATTGAAAGATACGGAAAAGATCATGCAAAAAATTAAAGAAAAAAATAATTGTGAAAAGGTTGAGTTCTTTGATTGATGGAAGAGAGTTTACAAAGAGTAATGATGTGGCTAGTAAACACGATCAACGGTTACAAACTGAGGTTACACAATTCAAATAAATAACTTCTCAGTCCCCTATTGTCTAACAACACTTGAGTCCGTAAATATCGCTACTCCTCAATTACTCATGGACGTGGATGTCGATGACATCATTGCTTAATTACTGATATTTGCTCTCATCACTTGCACGTCAATATTGATGTCAATGACTTCATCCTAGATGACTGATATCTACCAACACTTGAGCTCGAAAATATTGATACTCATCAGCCACACGTCGATATTGATTTCCATCGCTTCTGCTGTTCACCAAACTCTGCTACTATCGACTAAGTTTATCACTTCTTGATTATAACCAAAAGTTGATAAATTTTAGATGTCAACATAAGCCCGTTTACAAGAATTCAATGATCCATCGATCATTCGATCTTTTAAGTTAGATAATCCTAAGTCAAATTGCGCTCCTTTGTCATCAGCAAATTCGATTTTTTTCTTGCCGAATCTTATCTTGGTTAGATTTATCCTTTTGGCACGTTTTTCCACAAAAACCACATTGTGTAAAAGTCTTCATGTGGCCCTTTATTTCTATTCTTAAGTAGTTGCTCATACTTAGACACTCTCGTCACAAATTGAAATAAATTGACAAAATTTTGTCCTTCGAATTTTTCTCTTAGATGAATTTCAATCTACTGAAACCCAAATTTGCAAAAAAAAAATTCTAATATTGAAGTAAGGCGACTATTTCTAGCCTTTTTTAATCGAATACCAAACTACTCGACTGATTTGTTATCGTATAGATAGAGTGTGGCCAAATTAGCAATCGATACCTCAAGTGTAGTTATGTAAACTTGTGAATGGAATTGTCTCTCTATCTCTATCCAATTACACACCAAATTAGGTGGTAAATCACTGTAAAAAGTAAAAGCATTTTTCAACAAGACAAAAGGAAATAACTTAACTCCTAACAACTCATTTGCCCATGCTTCTCCACACGAGCTATTCAACAAATATGTTCAATAATTGATTGTTCATCTTCACCAGTAAAAATGGTAAATTTAGAGATTTCAAAGCCTCTTGGAAAAAAAAAAGGCTATTTATTGACCCATTAAGGATGTGGTTTTCTATAATAAAGTATGGCAACAGCGTTGTCTAACCCCAATCATTATTAAACTTCTTCGACGAAATGCACTAGGTTCAATTATGGATTTGGTTGGCCATGGTAATGCTAGTCATGGCATATTAGGCCTAATAAGAATATTCGCATTTGGCAATTGACTAACATGTTGACCGGTTTGATTTAACTAATTATTGTCACTAATTTGATTCTTTTGATCAACATCATCCCAGTTATTTTCATCATTGTGACTTTAATTAAAAGATTGGGGCCTTTGCATAATCTTATAGGGGTTTGACTACTTTGATCAATATTATTGGCATCAACAAATGAAAAGGAACCCACCCATCGGTGGTCCAGCTAGTTTGCGTTCTGGTCCTTTCACAAGAGATCCTAGGTTCAAACCTTGGAGCCGGTGATTTAAGCGGAGGGTCGTGGCGTGGGATGCTGCGCTAGCCCTTCCGGAGGATTAATCAAGGTGCGCGTTCCGTACGGATGCTGGCCCGGATACCTTCGATACCAAAAAAAAAAAAAAGGGACTAGGAACATGCCATGTTACCACTGGATTGGATAGTAGTGGTTGATTGGACAATCCTGGCATCGAGAGAATATTATTCATGGCATTGATGAAAATCGATTTGATCATGTCTGATATGTGACTCACTATTTAATTGGCCATATCGATCAGCTATTCTTCTAATAATCTCTTGACGTTATCCATCATATTATGATTTGATGCAACTTATATTGGTTGTTCTTTCAGTGAGACATCGGGAAGGTCTACACCTCGCGTTGGCCTTCTTCTTTGGTTTGGTTAATTGCTGAAGATTCAAAGTGCACAGCCCTGTCATTACCATTGGGATTGTTACTGCCAGCATTATCAGGCTCTGGATAATACCTTGTTCATAACGTTGAATTTTCTCAAATGAAACTACAAGTTGTCCCACCAAGCATGCTAAAATGATGTTTTGCAGGAAAATTATATCGTCAGCAAAATACCTTTCACCGAATGTCATTTCTTTATATATATATTTATTGATTTTGTGGCGATACCGTATAGAATTATCAATATATTACAAGGAACAGATATGTTCATCGGAATTAATCGACAACGAACTACAAAACACTTCTCAGAATTTAATCAATGACAAATTGAAAGGATAGAGACATACTATGCCAGAATTTAATCGACAGTGAAGATCTAAAAATTGCAACTAAGATAACATCAAAATTTAATCGATGATGATGTATCTGAAAGTACGACTAAGTATAGGAATTGAAGATAAAAAAAATAAAGATAAATTACAAAAAAATAAAGATAAAGATAAATTTGCAAGAAGGTTGAGTTCTTTAATTGATTAGAGAGAGTTTATAAAGAGTACGATGAGGCTATTTAAGCCTACAATTGATAGTTACAAATGGAGGTTACACAATTCAAATAAATAAATAACTTCTCATCTTTTATTATCTAGTAACACTTGAGCCTAAAAATATTGTTACTCATCAGTTACTCGTCGATGTTGATGTCAACAACTTCATTCACAAATAATTGGTGTTTGCTCTCATCAATTGTACGTCGATATCAATATCGATGACTTCATCTCAGATAACTAATATCTAGCAACAATTGAGCTCAAAAATATTAGTACTGATCAATTACATGTCCATATTGATATTCATGACTTTTCCTATTCATCGAACGACTATTGTCGGCTAAGTCCATTACTCGTCAATTATAACAAAAAAAAAATTGATCATTTCTGGTGTCAACGGGTCTTTTTTCTTAATTACCCTTAAATGTGTACTTCCTTCCTGTGCATATCTTATCATATGCAATTCAATTCTTAGCGTAAAGTGGCGCAATCGCGTTCTTTAAAGGATACTCTCCAAAGGTGATACTCAAAAATTGAAGTCATGGCACGGGATATTTTAATGTCTTAGCATATTGTAATAACAAAGTTTCTGTGAGTTTTTTTCATTACTTTGAATAAGATTTGACGCAATTCTATGCAAGGGAGGTAAAAACATGTGAAATGAATAACAAAATGGCATGCACGAATGCGAATGGAACAAGGTGGGAATGAGAAAAATGCTAAATCTTACTGTCTACGCTTCCACTATAATACTTCACCAATTAAAAATGGAAAAAAAAGGTTACTTTGATATTGATAAAATACAAGCTAATTTATTACTAGTGGTAATTATTTGATAATACAATTCGATGACGCGAATTATACCATTTAATTACTCATCAAAACCACAGGAAGTGGTCAGAGTGAAAAGTTAACCTAAAGTTTGAAAAGAAAATCCTAAATATATGAAATCAATTAGAATATCAAATGTAAACAAATTAATACAATATAAAAAAAATGAAACTGTGGATTTAAAAATGATGAGCTATGGAAAGTTTTCACTGATTAGTTTCATAATGTGAAATCCAGATTTGAAACAATGGGAAAATCCAAAAGTCAGTTTTGAAGTGTTAGAAAAAAAACTAATTTCGAGCAACATAATTAAAGGTTTCGTTTGTTTAGCAAAAATAAATGATTTGAAAAATATTTTTATATAAATGATCGCTTGCGTCGCTTAAAATAATTAGCCATAAAATATTGGCAACAACAATATATGTCCAAATACTTTCATAGACACTGGAAATGTTTTTCATTTATTCATTTTTTAAGCGATATAAACAATCATTTTTGGGAAATAGTTTCCAAATAATTCGTCTTACTCGACACAAACGGAGCTACGTTAGCACGATAGCCTCTCGTAGATTGGCTGCCGAAACCAATGTCCTCCTTGTCATCACGATCATCTACGCATCATGGCTTTTCAAATGGACCGTACTAACTCGGGATCAGTTAGATCAAATCGATCTACATTCTAATGAAGCCCCTTCAACACTAAACTTGGCTAAATTCAGTGGGCATGGCTGTCATTCCGACGCCAAAGTACAGTGTGGATAACATTGAGCGAATGCATGGATGCCCATGTGAAAAAGTCAGCCGATGAAGCTAACATCGGAGCATGATTCGGATAAAATTACACCAATGCAGACGCCCACGTGGATGTCTGTATTGGAAAAACTCTATCCACGTCACACTGAGACCTTGTTAGATGGCCACGTCACTTACATTTGATCGGATTGGTGTAGGAGAGGAACTTTATTACAAAA
>JAGVVM010002345.1:0-10281 GCA_019149425.1 Psidium friedrichsthalianum
TCGCCTCATCAGACTTTTCGTCTGGTATCACATCACGATCAATTTACAACTAAATCAAGGAGTAGGCGAATGTGTAATGACAGATCATCACAAAAGTCACATATTCCTAACTTAGTCATTAAACCAGATGCAAAATTACATAATTGCCCTTTCGGCATTATTCATTCAAATCTCAGTTCTGGATGCTCTTTAAGCTAAATCAACGTTTTATCATCATTCAATCTTTCTCAACTTGATTTCCAGCCTATGTTAAGCCTCAATAACCAAATTTACTATTTAGGCGCAAAATTACGATTTTGCCCTTAATTTCACTAATTGAACTAATTTTCCAATTTCAGGTATTCTAATTGATCTAATCACTCACACACAGCCATTATATGCACAGAATTCTGCATTTGCAGCCATGAACAGTACCGAATTTTTGCCATAGGTCAAATTACTAAAATGCCCTTTTGCACAATTTTGAGTATTTTTGAACTAATCAATCACTCTAACCATTTCTACACTCCATCATCATCATCATACCACATTGTCACATGTTTTACAGCTCCAACCAGATTGCACAGATCAAGAATTGGAAATGACCATTTTACCCCTCTTGGTTCTAAATTGCCATTTCTTACAAATACACCCAATCTAATCAAACCCAACACTTTAGAATCAATATTCATATCTTACTCCATCATACACAGCAGCCACAGAGCCAAATTTATAGTCAAAATAGCTCTTACTAAAATACCCCTTCTATACACTAAAAGGCACAAATTGAGCAAAATTGAGGAAACCAACTATCAGAATTAATCTAACACCCTAGCTATGGATTAGAGAAGCGGCTTACCTAAGGAAAGGCTGAAGAAAAGTGGCTGGAACAAAAGGGTGATAGGCAACGATGAAATCACCGATGAACGAACTAGCTCCTGCTCAGTTCTGAGTATATCACGAAATTTATATCAGGTTTGCTATGAAGAAAACTTTATATTCATGAAGTTCAGAGTCTTACGATCGTATAGGAAAAAGCGGAGCTCAAATCGCCTTCCGGACGACCTCGAACGAGCCAATTCTTCTCGGGCGCACGTACAGGAAACGAGTCTGAGCAAGGGACGGTTTTTGGCTTCGTTTGGATTATTCCAAACTGATCTTGAGCTGAAATTTTACAGCAACAAACTAGAGAGAGAGGAGAAAATTTTGAGGGGTTTTACGTCCCAAAAGGATGTTGTTTGGGTATCGAACCAACAGCAAAACAGAGGAGGACAGAAAAGGGCAGAAAGTGAAAGAGAGATAGAGAGAGAGATATTGAGGGAAAGGTGAATGGCGATGGAAATGGGGCAGAAAAATGAAGATATCTGCTGACGTTGGGGGCCAAGTGAAGGAAGACAAAACCAAATTGGTTTCTTGCTTGATTGAGAGGTGTCCATTTGTCCAAACATGGGACACTTCAACCTTTTTGTAGAAAACCCTAGAAATCTTGATAGAAATTGTCACATGGGGTATTCTAAGACTTCATGGCATGATGACAAGTTTTGCAAGGTTAGACTTTCTACTCAATTTTTTAAAAAATTAAAAAGTCGACACTTGGCGGTCAAAGTCCACCCTTTGACTTTGACTTTTTGGGAAGCACGCTCTTGATGCCAGAGCATAGTAGATTGTTAGACTAATACCAGTCAACTTTCGGATTCCTCAAATTACTCTTAGTTTGCAAGATACGGCGTTTTCCGCGGCCCAAGGGCAAAATCGTCATTTTCACCCTTATCGCGTCCTTCGGTGTTCCAAAGCAATTCGTAGCCTTTAAAATTCGTAGAATTGCATCCTAATCATTCTTGCAACATCCGTAAAATCTCGATTGTCCAATCTCGAAATTCATTTCATGGCCACTTCCATTAAACTGCAACTTTGGCAAATCTCAGGCTAACGGACGGCTCTTAGGAGAAACGCGTTTCGACCGTCAGGTCCGTGTACTTTAATTTCCTATTTAGCCATGCCCATTCGGTTAGCCGTTCCGAGGTGATCAGTCTCGGGCGAGATTTAGCTAAAGTGCATTAATGAAATACATCCAATCAGTTATTCCGAATTTCGAAAAATGGTCAAGAATTAAGGATGTTACAGAGTTAATCCAATTTGAAAGGTCTAAACGCCCTCATTTGGAAATTCATTTCGATTTTATGAAAATTCAATCCTAATGGGGGGATCATAATGCATGATATATGTCTTAAACATATTTGGATAACCTCAAAGTTTTCTGAATGAGAATGCAAATGAAGTGATTTTAAGAATTTTGAACGTTTTCGTCGGCAGTCTAAGCTACTAATCGTTATGACTTAGATAGAATTAGAAATTTTCAGAGTAAGGGATACTTACCTGTTCGTCATAGCTAGAGCTCTCTAGGAAAACAAATTGATTTAGAGTCAGTAAGGGATACAACTTTGACCCTTGATTATAGATTGTGCACACCCCTTTCTTCGTAGTCCTATGATCTGGGTAAGGTCATCTTGAATTATCTTTTCTATTTGGGAGTTTCTCTTGGACCTGTAATACAGAAAAAGAGATATGGATGTATGCATGTATGCATGGAATGTATATAATAGCCTTTAATGTGATTCGCGGGAACAGGAGCTGATCAAGTCTTTGCTTTATTCATGGGTAGGATTTCTTGATAGCATCTGCATTTACATGACTCGCTAATTCCTCTCCATCCATGTTCACATGAATTAGGGCATCGCCAAGTAGAGTTTGCTGAACTAGACACGGGCTTTCATAATTTGGTGCCAACTTGCCCCATGGATGGGAGACATTCGAAAGCGTCTTGTTCACAACCAGGTCCCCAACCATGAAATTTCTAGGTCTGACTTTCGGGTTGAATGATTTAGCCATTTATTTTTTATATGCCTGGCCATACAAATGGCTTTTAGTCACTTTTCGTCAATCAGATTCAATTGTGCGTGCCTCTGCTAGATCCATTCAGCCTTTGAAAGTTTAGTTTGGGATAATATCCATAGAGAAGGGATTTCAACTTCTTCGAGGAGAACAACTTCCACATCATATACCAAAGAATATGGTGTTGCCCCTGTCGAAGTTCGAATTGAAGCTCGGTATGCCATTAATGCATATGGTAACCTCTCATACCAGTCTCGAAAGTTCTCCCCAGTCTTAGATAGGATCTTCTTGATATTCCCATTCGCTGCCTCTACAGCTTCATTCATTTACGAGCGATAAGGGGAAGAATTAAGGTGTCTGACTTTAAATTGTTCTAGAAAGTCATCAACCACCTTGTTGTTTAGGTTAGAACCGTTATTTGTAATGATGGCTTTGGTGTTTTGTACCTTGAGATGATATCTCGTTTGATAAACTTTGCCACGCTCTTTGCTATGACATTAGCGTATGAATTGGCTTCAATCCAGTTTGTAAAGTAATCGATCACCACCAAAATAAAGCAATGTCCATATGAAGCCTTAGGGTTGATTGGCCCGATCATATCGATACCCTACATAGAGAAGGGCCGAGCCTAAGATATTTAATGAAGTTCATTTAGGAGAGCATTAATCTTATCCCCATATACGTGACACTGATGATAGGATCTCACAAGTTGGTTGCAATCTACCTCTATGGTCATCTAGTAATAATCGAGGCTCATAATCTTCTTAGCGAGGAGATGGCCATTCATATGTAGTCTGCATTCTCCTTCGTGATTTTCCTTTATAAGCAGATTCACTTCTTTGACGTCTATACATCTTAACAAGACTGAATCAAATAACTTCTTGTATAAAGTCTGTCACGCCCCGAACCTCCACGAGCGCGCGACATCTACGCAACGACGGTCGATACATGCGACGTCCCAGGACTGTCGCCGACCTTGAAACCTTAATATCCGAATTTTGCGCTAGCGGAAGTGATACCTTACCCCTGACAACAAATGAGCAAGGACTAGCCAACCATAACACCTTATATATTATACATTCCCAGCTCCATATTATACATGAATCTCTGTTTTACAAATATTAACAACAACAACCAATCCAGGGCGACCACGTTCCTCAGCAACCACCGATTCACCATTAATCGTTCTTGCCAACTGGGTACTCCACCACCTGGATATCAAATCTTGTGGTATTCCTGCCATGTTTATATTCTAGGGTCTGAAAAATAAGGGTAATCACCTATGAGAACAAATCTCAGCAAGCTAACCTCTAAATCCCTTCTCAGAATACCACACAAACCCTCAGACCCAACTCCACGCCTCATCCAGGCACTCAAACCACAGAATCAAAATTCTCAAATATTATTTTGAATATGAACACGGGCCCCAAATATTTGAAATAGTAATATAAATATTGCTCGGGCCCTATTTTGCATAAAATGCTCCAAAAACCCATTTTTCGGTACTTGATCCACACGGGACCCACAAAACATGTCATTTTCAAATCAAAATCAAATTGGACAGCACGTGAACAGTGTTCGTGGGTCGTGAACAGTAAAATAGGGCACTATTTGGCCCGTTTCCGCATAAAATGGCCCAAAAATGCATTTTTCAATACCCGAACCTCGCGGGACCCACACCAACCACCTCAAACAGCCTTATTCAAACACGGACAGCATCCTTTCACCAATCCACAGCATATTCACAGTCCACAGAATATAATTTGCACAAATACGCCAATTCCGGCTATTTTTCCTAAACCGATTTACCTCGAATCGGACCCTAGAGCTAGTCCATGGCATGTACAATATTCCAATCGAGAAATAGAGGTTCAACTTACCTCAACGAAGGCAAAACAGGGCTGAGAATGCAGCGATGACCGGCGGCAACGATGACAACGGCGGATTCCGGCGGATTAAGTTCGAACCCGGGCTGTTCAAGGGCTGAACGAGTTGGTTCACAAGCTGAAAATCAATGTTTTCACATGAAAATGAGCTCTAGGGGTCGCTGGGGTCGACATATATTAATATGAGCCCTATATGAAATTCGGGTAACAAAAGACTGGTTCGTCGACCGAAACGGCGAAGCAGATTTGGAAGGTCAAACGACCTCCGATCGAAGTGATTCAAGTTGGAATAGAACCACAAGACATTGAAATACAACATACCCAAAAATCACGATGATCCAACGGTCGGATTTCCGTCGGCAGCTAGTTGAAGTTGGCAGCAGAAACTGGGATTCAGCCTGTGCAGGGTCCGGTTTTGGCTCTGTTTGAGGGGTTCCAGGGCTCATCTTGAGCTGATTTTTGGTGGAGAACTTCTAGAGAGATAGGTGAAGGTGAGGTTAAAAGGGCGTCTCAAACTGACGACGTTTGGGCAGCGAACAAGCGGCACAACGAGTGGCGGTTTTCCGGCGGCCAAAACCAAGAGAGAAAACCAAGAGAGAGAGAGGGCCACGAAATTTTTGAGATAGAGAGAGAATGTTGGCTGGCCAAATGAAGAGAGAGAGAGAGAGAGGAGAGAGAGAAAATATCTTCCAATTATTGAAAAATACTATTCACGAGTTGACCGGCACTATTCACGGGTTGACCGGTCAAAAGTTTGACTGATGGTGACCGATGGTCGATTGACGCGATTGAAGTGATTGATTTGATATTTGACGAGACATTTCTCGAGATTCGTGCAAATTGGGACTGATCGGACTCAAACTGGACAAATTGGGGTTCAAGCGCGAACGGAATTGGTCAAGAGATCGCACTAGATTGAAATTCTAATCTCACTAAAAATTCCACTACCCACTGTCTAGGGAGTCTAAAGAAAATCGGGGGCGAAACGGTCATTTCCAATTTACTGCATTTCTTCTCGGCACTCTGGAACCAATCGGCCAATTTCGAGCCTTTCGAGGCGATGTCCAATATTTGTCTCTTAATCCCAAAAATCCAAATTCATCCATCTTATAATTGTCCGAATTTCGGGATGTCACAAAGTCTGGTTGCTAAGAAAGAATTTCAAAGTCATCTTGGCTATATATATATATATATATATATATATATCTCCCATTTAGCTTCCTAGCGGGTATTCCCCCTTCATCATGTAATTTTTAATATCATGATATCGGGATTGATCATCAAAGCCTTTTTCAATCACCATACAATAAGCTGGTTGTTTGATAATATCAATCCTTAGTGGTTCGATGTTCAGGCCATCCATCACTTGTAGCATGGATGATAAAGTAGTTGTTGACACCTAAATTTTGAATTTTTATTTTTTATTTATATTGCACAAAAATGAGAATTTATTCTCGCAAAAAAATATTTCCTCATGATTTGCATATTTTAGTGCATTGCATTTTTTTATTTGCATCGGTGGTGAGGTTTTCGAGCTTAATTGGATTATTTTGACCAAGTCCACAAGAGCACAAGATTCGGCTAAAGTCCATGATCATCATTAGGGGGCCGAAAATTGTAATTAAAATATCAAGTGAAAATTAATTTATTAATTGGAAACTTGCAGAACAATTAAGCCTTTTATTCTAGGGTTGCTTAACCTAGCTCTATATAAGGACTTGTTGTCACACGCTAAGGAAGGGGGACAATAGCTCAGAAATTCTGAAAATCACATAAGTAAAGAGAGAGAGAGAGAGAGAGAGAGAGAGAGAGAGAGAGAGAGAGAGAGGCGAGTTCTCCGGCAATAAGGACTCATCAAGCTTCGGCTGCCCCTTTCCCAGTGGTTTTCTGACTTATCCCTGTGGTTTTTCCACTTTGTTACTGTGGTTTTAGTGCCTATTGCTGCGGTTTGCCCTCTGTCTCTGTGTTTTTTTTTTGCTGTGCCGAACCCCCTGCTGCTTCGAGTCCAATTTGCTGCTGTTTGGGTGCTCAAATCCCTGCTGTTCGGGACTTGCTTTGCTGCGTACGAATCGGTGCTCGAACTTGTCGCTATTTGGTCCAAGTTTCTATTGCTGTTCGGGACTGATTCTACAGCGGTTCGATATGTTTTTGCTACTATTTTTGCCTCATTTTCTCGCTGTTTTTTTAGGCAAACAGCTCCCAAATCAGTCTACTAGCATTGCCGTGAACTTCCTCCTCCAAGCATTGCCGTAGCCAAGTACCACCACCCGTACGTGCAAGCCCCCATCCGAGGAGTTTCCTCTGGCGGTTCGGTCCAAAGTGCAAGGTTTGATCGTCAAGTTTCGGCGTGAATCAAAACAGGAAAGTAATTTCGGGTATTTCCTAATTTGAAATTTGAGATATTCACTTGCTTATGATTGCATATTTTGATGATTGAATTGCATTGTCATAAAGATTGCACGTAAAGAAAACAAAAATTTGAAATCTTGGATATTCTCTAGATTTTGGATATTCACTTGCCTCGATTTGAAAAAAATTTGCATGCTTTAAGCATATTTGCATATCTTGAAAATTGCAATGAACTTTTTGTTCAAGTAATAGATTGCTTGTTCTTTGCCATCCTCTAGGCTTGTTTGGGCTAATAGAACTCCCAATGACTCTTGATGGACGGTTAGGTATATAGTCATTGAAAACCGGCGTAGGAGGCACTAACACTAGCGATGAGATGAGATATTCTTTAATCTTTCTCAATTTACTTTGGCTCCTTTCTCAGTAGTGTTTGAAGAATGGCTTAGGCATGTCAGAAAGTTGACAAATAAGGTCTGGCAATGTAAACAGTGGTAGGATTCCGATACTCATGATCGCCTTGACTTTAGAAGAATCAATTTCAATCCCTCGGTTTGCTCACCATGAACCCAACAAGTTTTCTCAATAGTGTCCCAAATACGCATTTAGCAGGATTCAGCTTCAATTTGTACTTTCGGAGTTGTTCAAATAACTTTCTCAATACTTGAATATGATCTTCTCCTGATTTAGATTTTGCAATCATGTCGTTCATACAGACCTCTATTTCTTTATACTTCATGTCATGAAATAGAGCCATCATGACTCTCTAGTAAGTTGCCCTCACATTTTTCAAGCTAAATGCATAACTTTATAGTAGAAGGTGCCCCATGAGTTATGAAGGAGATCTAAGTTTTGTCCTCTTCCTTAAGAAGGATTTGGTTTATCCAGAAAACTCTTCCACAAATGAGAACAACTCAAAATCGATGGTGCTGTCAACTAGGATATCAATGTGTGGAATAGGAAAGTTGTCTTTTGGACTTGCCTTATTTAGATCACAATAATCCAAGCAAATTCTAACTCTACCATCTTTCTTTATCACCGGGATGATGTTAGCGACCCATTTAGCATAAGGGATCACTTTGATGAACCCGACTTTAAGTAGTTTCATTTACCTCTTCTTCAATCTTTTTAGATAATTCTGGTTTTGTCCGTTGAAGTTTCTATTTCTTATCAAGAATACTTAGATTAATTGGGAGCGAATGTTTAACAATGCTTGGATTCAAACCTGGCATATCTACGTAGGACCAGGCAAATACATCTTGATATTCTTTGAGAAGTTCGATTATAGGAGATGTTTCTGATGAAGATACTTTCCCCAATTTTTACTCTCTTCAGATTTCAAAATTCCCTAGATTGACTATAATGGTGCCTTCTATGGTCAAGGATTTATATTCCTCATATTTGCACTAATCCCTTTTGATATCCTGGTATCATTATCCTTTTCTCTTCAATTCCATAGGAAAAGTCATCAGTATGGTCCGAGTTACATAGTAACCTGTTATGCATATGAGGGGTGGTATGCTTAAAATGTTACAAGTATGGTTAGTATTCTGTGACTATTAATATAGATGTATGAATTTTTCGAAAAAGCATTTTGAAAATTGTTTTAAGAAATGAAAGGAAATGGGACACTGGTCCTCATTTTATCAGACGTCCTTGCTCCCTAAATCATTTGAGAAAACAGAAATCATGTGGCAAATCAATCCTCAAGCTTCAAAGATTTGAAGTAAAAGTATCATCATTGGACTGATTTGTTATTCCACATGTCCTTAATAAAACTCATGGAGCTTTTTGTTAGATGCAAAATGGACCACATTACATCATATATCTCTTGGAACAATGATCAGAGATTCAAGGGTGTTTTTCAATTAGAAATGCAATACAAGAATCAAATTACAGAAAAGTACATGTAGGAATCTAAATGCTAAAATTAAAATGAATTAAGGAGAAGGGAAAGAAAGGGCTTTTTACACAGGTGGGATGAAGTCCTCGTCAAGCCACTCAATGATGACATTGACGGTTCTTCCAGAAATGGATTAGACATATTAGGCTCTAGTGCAATTTGAATCTTCTCATCTGCCAGTAATTTGGGGCATTTGAAGAAATATTAATCCAGTGGGCTGCCAAATATTTGATTTGCCATTCCAACCTCTAGAAGCAATGAAGGAGCTAGCTCTACCTTCTTGGATTCCATGGCTCATATTTCAGCTTTTACCTCGGCGTACATGATAGCTTTAGAAATAAAATCCAAACCAGATTCATCGATATATCCTAGACCGGTTCAATGTTCATTAGTATCCAACTGAAGCGATGAGCGAATTCCCTAGCCATGCCTTCTTAGGTCTTGTCTAGGGATAAAACCATATGCCAATAACATCTTTTCAAGTGCTAGATTATATTTGGAAGGTGCTGGAACTCTTATCTTAGTTTTAGAAGGCGTATATGCTACTGCTACTAACTCAAATTTCGCTCTGGCTCGACATCTGGGATCGTACTCCTCTAATATGAAGCAAAGTTCATTTCTCCATGTACCATAATTACTTTGTCGTCTAACACAAACCAGACCTTCTAGTATAAGCTTGAAGGTATCGCGCCAGTCGTGTGAATCCATAGTTTGCTTAGGAGAAACACAAAGGCATTTGGAGAGTTCGTGAAAAAAAAAAAAAAACCTCCCCCCCTGATGTTCAATCACTTTTTCTCTTTAAATTAATAGAAAATCCATAAAAAATTCATAAAATTGAAAAATCAAATTTAGGGATCTTGTCCAAGCCCAGGGAACCAATTTGACCAAAAAATGATTTTTCCATATTTTTAGTATTTTTCAATATTTTTATTTTCGAAAATTAATAGAAAATCCATAAAAAATTCATAAAATTGAAAAAATTAACTTTGGGGACCTTGCCAAGCCTAGGAACCAATTTGACCAAAAAATAATTTTTCATATTTTTTTTCATTTTTTTATAAATATTTTTGCAAAAAATTAGGAAAATATTTAATAAAGAAATAACATTTGAGGCATAGAAAATGTGAAATAAATCATCAGTAGTTATTTTAATTTTCTCTTCATTTGGCCGAATATGAACTCTGAAAAATTCAATCTAGAATTGAGAGTTCTTTATTAATGTCATTTTTAGGTCATTTGGAAAATTTTTAAAAAATTCATTTTAGCTCTGAAATT
>JAGVVM010002346.1:0-29085 GCA_019149425.1 Psidium friedrichsthalianum
GAAAAGAAGTCCTGTGAGCTATAGATCAAGGGAACAGGCTCATGATAATTACTCAACCACTTTTCCAAATAAGAGACCTCTTTAGTTGGGCTACACGGCTAATGATACAAAGAGCAGGGACCTCGGCTTCATCTTCAGACTCCTCTTTAATACTTCGTCTGTGCTTCGTTTACTTTTGCTGCTGCCGTAACATCCGATTCTGCTTCAAACTGTTATCTGAATCTATGTTCGATTCTCAGGTCTACGTATGCTGAGGGGTGAGCAAAAAGAAGAGTGGAATTAAGATTTCTTCGAAGTGAAGTCATTTATCATAAAGTTATGATCGAAGCCCAGGACATGACCGAGACAGCTCTGAAGAATGAGGAACATGCATCCGATAGATCAAAAGAAAGGGGCATACAGACCTTAGAGGATTTACTAATTGCTTTCGTTCAAGACGAGCAAGCCAAACTCCCGGGCACTTTTCAGATTTTAAAGAAGGAAACAGTAGGAACAGGGCATGCATCTTTTTGGGAGCGACTGGAAGCTAGTGGCAGCACTGCAGAAGTTTCCCCATACTTACGGCAGACTCTCACCCAGTTCATGGGCCGGACAGAACCTAGCATAGAGAACTTAGAGTTCTCTGCGATATTCTTCGAAGGCGAAGAACTTGTCGAAGTTGACAGGTACAGAGTCATCGGGAGCCTAGCCCCTACCTTGAAGCTGCTGCTCGAGAAGCGCGGAGATATAAGTACTAGCTCTAAGTTGAAGTTAAAATCAAGAGCCTGATCTTTAACTTGCTATGCGGGGCAATATGCAGCATGTCTGCCACACCGGTCAACGAGCTCTCGGAGACCTTGCTCCATGATTGGTGGAACCAGGTTATGCTGGCCAAGCATGCAGGGTTCAAGATCCAATTTGCTTTGCATCATTTGGAAGAAATTTTTCGAGCTCACTTTGCTCTCCGAGCGGAAGAAATTCAGAACCACAGGCTGCTAGAGTTGGAAGATCAAATCGGAGCATGCAAAAGTCAGGCAGCAAAAGCAGAAGAACTGACCCGTATAAGCAGGCAGTATGAGGAATCTGCAGAAGCAAGTTTGAGGCAGGAGCTGCTGGGCAAGGTGAAGGCCTTAGAGGGTGAAACAGTCGGCAGAGGGTTGCTGTGATGCTCATGCTCTCAGAGGCATGCATCAACTCCTGTTTCCAGTGTTGTTAGAGACAAATGGGTTGTAGTATGGTATTGTCAAATGTTATACTTCGAGTCACTCTGTGTACAACTTATCTATCTGTGTTGTTTATTTGCCGTTCTCATAAATTATTCACTTGATGGATAGTTGTTGGATTCTAACAGATCTTGGCTGCTATAGAACAGCTTTGGAAGAAGTAGCGACTCTTGTATCGAAAATTTAGCAGTCGAGATGTTCGGCTGTTTGAAGGATCTGCTCCATACCTGCTTCTCTTCAATTGTATCTTTCACCTCCCGGCTCGCCCGTTCGGTTTGTAAGATAAGTCTCTTTGTCCGTGTCGGATGTTCAGGAACACGTTACCCAAACAGCAACCACAAAGAAGCCGGGAGCTATATATGCATACACGGAGATCCAGACATTATTCCGGAGGGAAACGTTACCAGCATTTTCTGCATATTAGAGCTCTGCACTGCAGTATATTGCAGCTGCACCAGTACACCATTTTCCATACACTGCGAGGAAGACGGTGTGGCATGTGTAGCTTTTCAACGCTCATGCACCAGATATCGCATTCTGGGCTGCACATTTAGCAATGGAAAAGACACGTACGGCATTGCTGTGTGTTGACTTAGTCTGTCCTTCTATGTCCCAATTCTCTCATATTATCTATTCAGACCGATACTCAAGCCTATTTTCTCTCTTGAATGTCAGTTCAATCATTTTGCTCATAGTTTTTGCTATATCTGAAGAAGGCTACAGGGCCAATGACCATAGTGATCATGCCGCAATTCGTCATCTGATCTGCTCCTTCTGCTTTTCATGTTCATGAACCAATTGCTTCTTAATTTCGCTTGAATATAACCTACTTGTTCAAATACCCATTTATGGTTCACTACATCAATTTGCAAGCTAAACAGGAAATCCGGGAACTGTATCACTAGCATGATACCAACAGAGTGAGAGTAACCCATATGTAATTAGTGTAAGCTTATAGGATGCAAAACTGAAAGAATGCCAACTGCCAAGGTCATCTACCTGGTTATTTCCAAAAACAGGAGTAGAGTCATACACTTACATACTGTGGATCTACATCTATCAACAAGTACTGGGTATTCCTATGAGCACAGAAGACAATGATGTGATGACCCATGTGATTGGGAGGACATTTACCATTCACCAATGGCTATAATTCAAATGCCACTGCAATGGATTGGAAGAATTTAAAGGAGCTCTTTGGCCAGTCTCACCGGTTTCTCCTTCAGAAATGCAAAATCTCCATCAGGCGAGGTCAGCAGGTGATGATCTAACTCATCCTCTTCGCTATCTGCTGTTACAGACGATGCAGGCGAGTCCAAGGCATCATCTACATTACCACAATACCAAACTCTTGAGAGAAAGAGGAAAGAAATCAAATAGAAGAACAAATAAAAGAGCAGCTTATTCCTAGCATGATGGGAGATGTTCAGCAGTCACCGAGGACACTTATAGAAGTACCAAAAAGGAGAACTTGGCCCATTATCACAACATCTATTACAACTCTCCTCATGGAAACAAAACCCCTTTTTTCTTTCTTTCTACAGATCTTTTGTATAAACAACGATGATGCTTGAGCAGGGCTTCATCCGTGTTCACCCATCATATTCGGGTTGTAAATATGATTCTTGTGCATGTGCTAAAAAAAAGGGTAATATCACGAAAAACCTCAAAGTGGTACACCTATGACAAATTTACCACAAACTAATTTGTTTACTGCAACAAACCTCAAACTGATACACTTTTGATAAATTACCTCAAACTAATTTTTTTATCATCATAAAAATCTCAAACTTGTACACCTATAAGAAATTTACCCTCCATTAGTTTCCATTAAATTGGGTTATTATCATGAAAAAATCCAAACCAATACACATGTGACAAACGGAGGGTAAAAACCCTAAATTGGTACACCCGCCAACTCTTGCATATTAGCTAACTTAGCAATTTGACGATAAAAATTGATGGAAACCAACAGATGGTAAATTTGTCGCAAGCGTGCCAATTTGACATTTTTTGGTGGTGAAAAAATTAGTTCGGGTAAATCTTTCACAAGTGTACCAATTTATGGTTTTTCATGGTATTAATCCTAAAAAAATGGATTCATTTTTAAGTTTTTGCGAATTCATGTCTTGTTAGAGTTTATTAATATATGTTCCAATCCGTCAATTCATATAAAAATTGTAAGCCCTATGTTTGAAGGATAGTATTGAAGATTGGGACATTAACATCTACACATATTATGACAAACTTGAGTCTTATAATTTGATTCACTAACCAATGGCAAATTATCTACAGTATTCATTTGATCTATTAATTAGGAACACTATTACTATTTATTATAGATGTAAATGTTCACATTTACTAATCAATATAATTCTCTAAAGTCCATTAATTAGAAGAGACTTTGTAAGACATCTATAGCTAAAAAGAAAACAAGTACAAGTAAATAAAAAAAATAAATGATGTAAGTCATGTAAAGGGCAAAAATGTGGAGAACACAACAGGCGCATCAAACTTACCAGAATACGTTGGATTGTCAGGCAGATGTCGAACTGCAGCAACCTGTATGCTTTGTGGAAGTAAGCAGTTGAAGAATGAACCTGAAACTTCGGAAGATACTTCAATCGGACTAACAACTAAAGCATAACAAACTAGAGCATGTGTTTCTGAAGCAAGAAAGTGCAAGTAAGTAAAACCCAATTAAAAGTCTCTTTTCTCAGTATCATTCAGTAAGGGCATCTATTTTTTCCCCCATCCCCACCATTTCATGACAAACAGTCTTTCTGACACCCAAGTTACGGATGGCAAGATTCACTTCAAATCATGACAGACACCAGTGAGTCAATTTATATGTAATGGTCTAGCAGATATCCGCTCCCGCGTACAGAAATATGTAACCGTTCCACAAGCGACATTGTAATCAGAGAAGGAGCTACACCTTTGTCAAGCGGTAAATAGGCAAAGAAATGAATTTTGGATTTCAACTCTCACCTAATCGGGCCAGTCTATTTACCCATCCAGGAATGGACTTTCCAGTCAATTCCTTGCACACATCATCAGTGAAATGGTTGCAATTCTTTGCAATCAAATGATAAGTGTCTCCATGATATTTTTTGCAGAGGTTCTCCATAAATGATCGAAATTCTGAACAAGACATGTTGGTACTGCCCAATAGCACTGATCTTCTGAAGATGAAGCCAGGGCAACTTCTTGTTCCACCTCGAAAACCCCACTTGTAGGATATTCATGAGCTCCAAATGCAAATTCTAGGCCATGGGCTAACCAGACAAAACCATGATAGTGTGTCAAATTTTATTGTCCTAGTAAAAAGAAAGGATAATTGGCATTTACAATTGCGCTGAACACTGAGCACAGTGTTGATGTTAATCAAAAGCTTCAATTTGATTAAAAAAAAAAAACATGTCGAATATCAATGAAAAAGGAGACTTCAATTGAAGGATTCTAAATGATTTAGCCTTGCTTTAACCATAAGGAGAAATCTTGATGTAATCAGCTGGAGCAAACAAAGAGTGCTTGCAAACCAAATAACTTATGGCAACATGATGAAAGCACTAGAGTCATATAGTCCTTGCAACTTGCAAAGCTTGACAAAGTTTCAGCTAATCTCTGAGTTTCCAGAATGAAAAACAAAATATTGATTAAAACTGAGAAATCTGGATTTCCAACTATTTCTTCCGGAGCAGAATATGTTTTAGACTATCTTAGTCCAACTCCAGAGAAAGCAAAAATGTGTGGTTAGACACTCAGATATGTGTTTGATCACAGACTTCTGAAAAAAAGCCTCGTCAGCCAACAAAGAAATGAGCGGATTTGAGTAGTGTGAGATGTAACGAGGGAAAATGCAGGAGGAGGAGGTCAAAATAACATGCAAATATATACCAAAATACCTAGTATTGTTCCTTGATACGACAGTCAAAAACCCAACAAATGTAAGTGAACATATTATGCCTAACGTAGACATTGATCTCTCCAGCATATTAACTAGTACGCTCAGCTTTTGATATGATGTGCTAAAAGAACAAAAAAAGAACAAAAAATCCCTGCAGAATGTCATTCATCTGGTTGATTATTTCTAACGTCTTCACTGACTAGTGATGCCTAATGTAGACATAATCTCCTCCACTCCAATGTTATTTACGCCTCTTTTTGTTGTCTTTATGATCAGAAACTAAAATCCCAGCACCCCCTTCAGCCCACTCATGCAACAATATTACCCTTGATATTGTCAACAATTTTCAATGAGCAAGATGCAAGTAAAAAAACAAGTTCTTACTTAAGATTCAATCAAAGCCACTTACTATTTAAGACCAAAGAAAATACTTCCACACCCTTTAAGATAGACCAAGTATCTGAACTACTGCTGGTGTACAACCTCAATGAAATAAAGAGCTTTAACAAGACACAAAGTTGCAAGCAACATATGGGGATCCCATGTCAAATACCGGAGTGAAAAAAAATCACAGTGAAGCCATCCAGCCCAAAATTAACGGATAGAGCTACTCATCAGTCATGCCAAGGGTTCGTAAATCAGGAAGAAAAATGTTTCAGCCTCGCTAAAAATTCATTTCTGTTCAACTGGAAATTTTACAGTGATCAACTCGCATCAGAAGTGAAAAGCAGCATGATTTACCAGCAATGCCTGCAATCATAGAACTATAAAGTGAAAGCATTAGTTCATTCTTCTTGTTCCCACTACATTCTTTTCAACGACCTATCAGAGATTGCCACAGCTTTCAACCAAAAGCAATGATATATCTAGCTGAACACTAAAAAGGAACTCACCTTCAATACCGAATGGAAAATCCAAGCCCGAACAAGTAGAAGATAGTTGTCGTTAATGGAGTGAGATCATAGGACATTTGAGATACAAAAAAGCATGGTCGCCTCCGTCCTCCTTCACCAGGCTCGAACCTGAGCTCGACTCGAGCTCGAGCCCAATGAAAACAACCTCATGATTAAATCGCTATCTCCCACTCCAATTCTCCAATTAGCAGTCACACTACCACCAGCTCAACATCTTATAAATCAAAGTAGAGAACCTCTTGAATGACACTGGAAACACACAATGAAGAAAAGTACGTAAACATATGCATCAATCCCCACTTCCAAACATACCTGCCTATGATAGAAAAAACCAGATAAAAATCTTAAATTGACGATTCAAGAAAATGCTGCTTGGGTCCCTGCTTTCTCAGAGTGACGCCCATTTACTCAAGAACCGAAAGGACCCAGAATCAAAAAAATTAACTCCTTACCATCTTCATGGTCTTACCTCACTAAATTTGAAACCTTTGCCAATCGACAGAGGGAGAGAGAGAGGCTTGCAATTCACAAAACGAGACAAGGAAAAGAAAATTTTGAAAAAAATGGAGATGATATTGGGATTGAAGCTTAATTTGGGAGAAAATCTGGAATGAGAGACCAATGGGGAGAGAGAGATCGGAGGCGGACGAGAAGGGATGTTCGACGGCATTCACCCCTCCCTTGTTTCTTCTGTGTGTCTGCACCAATCAAGATTTGATGTTTCTTTCGAATCACTAGTGATGAGACCATTTTCTCTTATGAGCTCGACAAAAAGTGCATCTCGGGTTTACTTTATTTTTTTTAAGTCATTTATATTTTTTATTTCGCAAAAAATTAAATAAATTTAAAAATATTTTTCTGCATCAACAATCACGAATAAAAAAAATAATTCTATTATCAGCAACAATTTATATCTAAATATTTTTGTAAACAATAAAAACGTTTACATTCATTCATTTTTACATGCAATATAAGAAGGAAAATTACGAAAAAAGATCATACATCTGTGTACGAATCACCAGATCTAGTAACGATGAGGTTAGCACGATCAAACTTGCTAAAAAGCCGGTGAGCCTCACTTGTAACCGATCATTGGCCATCATTGAGACTTGGCAATCGACATAGGAAGAAGCAAAAAAAAAATCTAAAAAATACAAAAAAAAAATTGTTGATGCAGGCGACCAGTGGAGGAGAAAGGGAAAAAAGAAAGAAAAATAAAAAATTTTAATTTAATTTTAAATTTTATAAATGTAATATGTTATTCGCTCGAAGCTAAAGCATTATATTGATAAATCGTCAAAACATTTAGGACTTAATTAGATAAATTCAAAGTCTTACGATTGAATCCATACAATAGGTTTAAGACTTTTTTTTTTTGGAATTATCTTGAAATAAGAGATCATGTTTAGAAAAAAAATATTTTACGAATTATTCATTTTTGGGCGAACAAATAGCAAATAACATGTATTGCATTGTTCTTGGAATTAATATCAAAAGACATCAATTATTTGACAAAATTCTGAGGCTGAAAAAAACTTAACAGTTCACATAACTAATACCTTAAAATGATTTATTAATATGAGTAATATTATAAATTACATTTTTCCTAACAAAAAACACACGTTACATTCTTTTCCTTGGGAAAAAAAAAAAGCAGTGTTAATTAGTTTCTTTATAATTTTACTGCTCAAGGTGCTATAATTTAGTGGGTGTTCTTCATATCATTACATTTGGTTAATCTTATTTTATTTTATTTTTTTGCATTTGGTTAATCTCAGTTAATCAATACTTATTTGTCTAGCAAAATAGCCACCAACATAGTTTTAGGTTTTTTTAGATTGACTAAAAAAGAAGAAAAAGGATTCTTCGAAGAAACCATTCTTCATACAAAAATGCGTTGAATAGATCACAATTTCTATTTGACAAAAAAAAAATCAATTTGTCCAGCAAAAGCTGTCCTAATTTGCTTATTTTGAGCATGTACATGTATATATGCAACTGTAAAAACTGAAAAGACTTGCCGACAGCAACTCTCTCCTTTTCAGGAAACGTGGGCTAACCCCCTATCTGGAGCATAAACTGTCCATTGATTCATCACATACATATCTTCATCATATGCAGTTTGGCGTCTATCATTGTCACTGGTCATGCCTCTGTCATTATTTTTTGAGATAAATGTATGGAAAGTGCTCAAATTTATCAAGAGAGCGTGATTAAGTTCTAAATTTTTAAAAGCACAATTAAATTTTTAACTATTGTGAAAATGCAATTAAGTCCTAAAACTTTTAAAAAATGCAATCCAATCTTAAAAATTGTCAAATTGATCCAATCAAGTCATTTTCTTGATTGCACTTTTTGAAAGTTTTAGAAATCGATCGTATTTTCATAACAAATTTTAAAACTCGACTGTACTTTTAAAAATTTTAAGACTCGATTGTACTTTTTACCGAGTTCCGAGAAATTACAAGGGTTAATTGCATATTTATAAAATTTAAGACTCAATTACACTTTTATAATAAGTTTTAGGACTTCTAGAACATTTATCCCCTTATTTTTTTTGTATAAATATTGTAGACCCGGATAAGACAGTTTCAAGGAGAAGCAAAGCAAAGCTTTGTATTTCACTTCATTCATCTTCAAGTGTATTCAGAACAAACACATACATGGAATTCAAAAATCTAGCACAGCTAAGTGGAATATACGCCGATGGCCTTGCATATACAATGCCATCACATTCACTGCGTTACGAGAATTACCTAAACCCCAGAGACCTTTGTAATTACATGTTCATCTTGCCCGTTGCTCTGACATTCAGAACCATGGCTGCTGGAGGATGGCAATGAAGCTTATATTCCAAAACCCCCAGAGGCTTCATTTTGCCTGGCAGTTTGAATCTTTGAGAGCACGACATTATAGTACAGGGAGGATTGCTTGCCGTAAACTTGGAAATTACTCGATGAGCCAATAGACGCAGTAGTAACGTCGCCCAAGCCGAGCGATGCAGATGTCGATGATTTTCTTGAACATAGAATCGCCTTGGATGAGTGGCTGCTTGACGAACTCTTCCAGCGGCATCCACTGAGTCACAGTATCAATAGAATTTAGATATTAACACTATTCTGAAGTCCAGCAGTTTGCTTGATATACAAATTTTCGAGAAATATAGTGAAAAACCCTGGTTGTTTGTTCAACGGTCAAATAGGTAACCACCTTGGCTGCTTCAACCTCAAGATCATCAACATCAATCTGGGTTGATAGCGGTTTTAGCATGCAGATAAAGAACAAGTCTGACTTTTGAAAGGCCACGTTGTGAACATGCCTGAAAGCAGAATCAACTCAGAATGGATGTCAGGCCTCTCGATTGGTGAGACAAAGCAGAAACAAGATATGCATCAGCTTCGAGATTAATTTCAAGAGGACAATTTGTTTTCGTCATGGCTCTATGCAGTCCTTATAAGGAAGGCAGAGAGGTCATAGCCTGGAATAATCCTTATTTGAAATTTCTCACTTGGTTTAATGTCAACTTTGACCAATGAAACACGATTGTACTTGATTGCAGTTCTTAGTGATCTTGATGAAAATAACTCCATAACTCATTCTTTCCATATAGACAGAGATCAGAAGCAAAGGGTAAGACACCAACACTATTACCTGAATGCTATCACTTCCATAAACTCTGTATCAATCTGCAGAGAGAGAGAGACCAGAGCGATTAAGATAGAACTGATTTATGCAGAACTCTACATTTGTTTATTTTTTGCCTTCTAGACTACATGGATTTAGCGAGCCGGCCGTAAAAAAGAGCTATCCCTTATGAGACTACATGGATTTAGACGAGTATACTTTTGCTTAGACAATTCTTACCCCTGTTTCCTCCTTGACTTCTCTGACTGCACCAGCAAAAATCTCCTCCGACTGATGGGGACAAGATAAAATATACATAAGAACGCAAAGAATTTTCTTTTAATCATCGATAATTTTTAACTTCAACATTACACGTGCCAATCTTTAAATTTAAAGCTCTACCTCAAGAATAAATCCAGTCGGTAACTTCCAGAGGCCAGGGAATTTTGAAGGACAGTTCTTCTCTTGCACTACGAGAACCTACAGCAAGCTTGTCTCTTTCAGTTATTGAGCTTGATTAGTAAAATTAGATATCAACTCGTCTAGCTGATATAAGAACAATTATAAGCTCCCACAAAATTCATAAACTAGATTAAACTTTTTGATACCATCATAACTTACCATTACTAACCAAAACAATTTTCACATTGTGGCAACTTATATTTGGCTCTGTAACTTCAAAATCTCCATTTAGCTCTCTAAGACTAATTAGTGAAACCACCTAAGCAGATAAGGTATAAAAGCCACTGGAGAAGGCATTTCCCCATTTCAAGCAAAAAAGGCAAGTACTTATAACGAATTACCGTGATAAGCAAACTCACCTCATTTTTGTCATTGACAACAAAACCTCCAACTCCTACTTGATGAGAAGCATTAGCAGGAAGCATGCAAGGCCCGTCGGGAATCCAGAATGTCAGCATGACATACCCTTTTTCAGCATGATGGTATTGAAAACCTTCCTACAATAATGAAGTAAACTGACTAACTTAACTAATGGATACTCAGCTCACTCTACATGTTTCTATTATGATAGAGAATTCTATATTTTCGTCTCAACCACCGACCACGAAGAGAGCATAGGTAACTCATCACTTAATTTTTTAGTCATCAGACACCTGAGGACAAGAGGAGTACCTTAACTGCTATGGGAACAAAGTCAGACAACTCTGATGTTAACTTAAGCCAAATGCCCTTCTTTCCCTGTAATTAATCCGAACTAAAGAATGTAAGTGCCATTATTCAACAGTATATATTGGTCAGAACAGAGAAATCCAACTGCCACTTGAAATGAAATGACATGGAATTTACTCACATCAAATTACTTAACACATTTGAAAATTTATCATCACCTACTTACCAATTACAAATATCCATGAATTCGGTTCGCGGACCAGTAGAACTTGCCTCCATTTGAGATAATTATTAACCAAAAAGCTGAATCAAGGTAGTTGAGTTCTTGAGACTATAGCTCGTCCTATCCTTCTTTTAGACTAACACTCAAGCACATTCCAATCACCTCGCTCCTAAGCTACAATGTAAAGTGTAATTTTACTTCTGTATAACTCAGATTCCCTCAACAAACCATCCAATGTGTCTAGCAGCCACTTCAGCAAATTAAAAACATACCTCTATTTTCCATCGACTAAGGGAGAAACGAAGCATCGAGGCAAATAGATTTGCATCAGCTGGTAATTTATCTGGATCAACGAGAGCTCCCCCATACTCATCATCATAGGCATCAAGTACTCTCAACTCATGGGAATAAGGACTACGAGCAGGTTTTAGTCCATTGATGTGAATTGAATAAGTTTCCGTGGAAAGTTTATCCCGAGCAACTGAACCTACAGCTCTGACTGGCAGATGAGTATCCCTTGATGTGCTTGAATAAGAAGCCTTAACTAAAGCACCTGAATATGAAAATTGCAAAGAGACTGTTATAAGCTGCAATCATGGCCAAGCCAATTCCTTTGTTAGGACAAGCATACTTTGGAAGAATTTCGAACTTCCATAAAGAAGACTCTTAAGAAGGAATGCTGATCGGTAGTTCCTCATATGACAGGGGAATGCTAAGACATGCATAGCATTTCAAATACGTGAATATACACTAAACCCACATATTCTTCCCGTTCTAAGCGCAGATTCAAGCCTCAGGATTCTCCCATTTTTGCATCCCATCATCTCCATTCATCATCTCCAAAAGATTGAGAAGAGCGATTTTACGCGCCCATGATTCCAGAAACTAGCAATGTAAAAGTACGTCCAGTACGAAAAATTCAATTCTTGAGGCAACACAAAAAGTTCACGAGATAAGTTTCCAATCATATCCCCCAATAAACTTATACTAAAAGAGCATCCATTCATAAAAATAGTTCCCATAGGCAAGAAGAGCCATTACCTCCGCAGCAAGAGTTCTGTAAGTTTGAGAATGAGCGTGAGCATAATTTTTTTCCCATGTGGCTAGCTTCTGATGCAAACAGAGACTTTGCCTCCAACAGCTTCAGCTCCATAATAACCAGCTCGCAATGTCACCCCACACAACTCACCCTTTTGATAATTACCACCACCACCCCAAGAACACCAATCTTACCTTGAATCTCTCCTTATGTAGTACCTTATTTCAAAGATACACAAAGCTCTGCGACAAATCTAGAAATTTCGGAACAAGATAGACAAAAGAACCAGAACCCGGGAGTCTTGGAAGCGACGCCAATCGGTATGAACTAGGAGGAAAACTCGATAACGCATTACCCAGTGAAAGACTACGAACTAAGAGAAATCGCAAGGGACTCGCAAGCGTGTCAAAATACTTAAAAATCTCTGGGTGGTGCGTGCACTTATCACTATCGCTAAGCAAAGGTTCATTTTTGTCGTGGGCATTGTGACAAACATGTGGTGCAAAATGGGTGGCGCCAGACGAGGACAAAGAGTGGTGGGAACCAACGTCTGTTCTGCGGGGAAAACGCAAGAGCAAAAGATCTCCTATTTCTTTCATGCGCAGCAAGTGAATCAAGAAGTCGCAGGGAGTCGATGTAACATCCGAAGATGTAAAAACCCAACAAAAAGGGCCGTCGAGAGCAATGATTAGGAAGATGGTTTTCACTCTCGCTGTCGGTTGACATCTACGACGAACAGCGACAACTACGATCAGGGGAGAAATCGAGGATTAGGATAGCACAACGAAATTGTCTCCCATTCTCCCTAAATGGACAAGAAGCATGTTTCAAATAGACACTCGAGAGAAAACTCTAAATGTGAAACTCCGATTTAATTATTCCAATTAATTTTCGCTGAAAATCACTGATGTGATAGTGCAGTCAAGTCATCCTACATGACGAACACTGCCACCTTAGTGGTTTTCGATGACAGCTAGCCAAAAGGAACAAATTGAAATTTTACGCAAAGGATTAGGACTTAATTATCAAAATTAAAAAATTTTAAAACTAAATTGATATTATATAATAAGTTTATGATTGATTGGATAATTTTTTCAAATAAAATCAGATAAAAAAAATTTCCAATGTTCTAACGGATTAAAAAATCTCGTGAAAAATAAAATGTTATACCTCTTCAATAGTCCTTGATTGAAGAGAGTTTTTCCTATCATACTTCTAAGGGCGCGCATGGCAACCATTCTGTTCCAGAATGAGTTTCTGAGCCAAAAAAATGTGTTTGATAACGAAACTAATTTCTAATCCTAGAACAGAAATTCGTTTGACAAAAATTGAAAATTTCTACTTTTCCTACGAACGGCGGCGGCGGCCGGCGACCTGCGGCGGCCGGCTACCGGCGGCCGGCGACCTGCGGCGGCCGGCGGCGCCCGGCGGCAGTGGCGGCGGCCGGCGACCGGCGGCCTCGGCGGCAACGGTGGGGAACAGAATCAATTTCTGTTTCTCTGAGAAACAAAAAAATTTTGTTTCTGATTTCTAGTCCAAATCTGTTTCTGGAACAACTTTTTGTTCCAGAAACAGAAAAATAGAAAGAATTTATCAAACGAATTTCTCGTCCAGAAACCATTCTGGAATAGAAATTCTGTTCCAGAATGGTTTTCATGCGCGCCCTAAGTATTAGGGGCACATAGCCCAAATATGAATTTTCCTGCCCCCCTCCAATTTCCCGGCAGTTTAGAAATTGCTGACGAAAATAAATTCTCCCGCCAAGGCTGCCATGATATTATTATGGGTTATTAGAAAGGCCGCGGAGAGTGTTAGACAAGCTCCTCCTCCCGCGCGTGGGAGTTGAATGCAAATAACATTTCGTGGACAGCAATTAAAGCACGTGACTCGTGAGCGGTGGGAACACGTGGACTAACAGATAGGGAACGGGACTCGAGCCGAGTCAGGACAGTTATATTTCAATTTTCAATCAAGATAATTTGATTCAAATTCATAAATAAATAAATAATTTTTAATTTATTAGTATCATTCATTGGTTCGAATTCACAAATTCCACTATATTTCATTTTAATGTTCCACCATTGTTGGTGGAGTTTTTTTAGAATATTAGGTTTCTATAAATTTGCATTTCTACCCCCTAAAAAATTGATTTTTTAAGTTGACTGGCGTGTGTCGGACATCGGACACGCGTGTCAAAAGAGTTGACCACATGTTGAAAATCCGATATTCCGTTAGTCGCATGTCGAGGGTGCAACACGACATGGAGCCTTCCAGAGTGGGTCGATGCGACATAGGTTAGGATTGGGCTACCATCATGCAATGGGGGTTCCCTACAAGGCATTTGATGTTTTAAAAAGTACAATCAAGTCTTAAATTGTCAAGATGGTCTGATTAAATCCTTTCATTAACACCATCTAACTTGACAAACGAAAAATTCTAACAAATTTTAGAATTCGCTTGCACCAATTTAACAAGTCGTGGGACTTGAATGCACTTTTTAAAAATTTTCGGATTCAACTGTACTTTCGTAATAAGTTTTAGAACTTTCAGTGTACTTATCTCACATATATATTAGGATTAAGTGCACAAATACAACAACATAAACAGTAAGTATGAGAAAGAGAAATCGAGACGCAAATTTTATTCCAATTTATCTCATCCAGTATTTCACTATAATTAACATATCTTACATCTTTATTACAACTCTTATAACAAGAAAAAGAGATTATATATGGCAGTAATTATTCATAAGTCTAAACCCAAACTATAAATAAAATACGGATTCAAACTATAAAAATAATTCAACGTCCAAAGGGCGCTACCCCCTTCCCTGCCTGCTTACTGGGGAGCATAACAATAGATTCTAACTTCAAGATAGGACCTTCATCCAAGATAAAGAACAAAGTAGGGGAAATTGGAAAAACAAAAAGCAAAAAGGCTTCCACGGGATCTTGCGGAGAGGTTTTCTATTGAAAAATAAATAAATAAATAAGCGACATTTTGTGTGTGTTACATTGCAGATGCCCAGATGTTATTATCATAATCCTCGAACAAGTTTTTCAACCCCAGAAGAAGATAAGAGTTTGGGAGAGTGTTTGATGTTGTGAACGCCATGTAACAAGACAAATGGTATAGTTTTGCCACGTGGCTCACATCCATCCAATAAACATAGGTTTATTTTTTTTTTGGTCGGAAAACATTGATTTATTGACTTGTCATCTCCAAACTCTTAGTTTGATTTTCAAAAAACGAGACGGATGAGAAGTAAACATCTCAAATGTATACTTTAATATTTATCTTTTTATTTTTATTTTTTTTGCTCGAACTAAACAATCCAAAGAAGACAAAACATATTGAAAATTATAATTATTATCCTTCTGGAGTATATATCCTTTCGACTTTTATCCCCTATTGTTTTTAAAATTGGAAAAAAAAAATGAAAATATCTATATGCTGATTTATTTATCTAGTTAATTGGAAAATTTTAAGTTAAGAATAGAGAAACATATTTCATTAGATGAATCAGATTTATATTTTGAAGTATTAACTTACTTCAAGATATGAATAAGTACACAATTTATCTACTTAATTTAACATACATAACTATAATTCGAAGGACATACTACGTTACGACCTTTTGGCTTACTATTCACTAAGTATAAACATTACGATAAGATAAATCTATTCAGAAGAGAACCTTAATGTTACAATAACACCAATCTCTTAAAAGAAGGTAAAACATCCAACGTTTTTAACTTGTTCGAGACATGCATGCCGGCATTTCATTCAATTTCAGGTTCTTTTGAAATCTCACTTGCTTTACATATATCCAACATCTTTTAAAACAAATATCATTCATTAGAGAGTAAAACTGAGGGAGAGAGGGTATGTGGGTTAAGTTTTAGACTTAGGCTCCTTTTATTTTATAAAGAATGAATGATTTGAAAAATATTATATTAAAAATGATCGCATATATCACTTGAAATAATTAATCATTATCGATAACAATTTGTGTCTAACCATTGTCGTAGACGAAAAAAAATATTTTTCATTTATTTATTTCTAATTTTAAAAAAATATTTTTTAAATTACTCATTTTCTGTGGAATAAATAGAACCTTAAATTTTTTTTTTTATTGTTCTTTCGTTTTTCATCTTTTTCTAAGTTTTATACTTTTGTTCAAGTAAGGTTTCCGCGTGGGCGACATGACCTATTAATATAAGATTGAAATGGTTCCTGAGGGGCTGAGTAAATATTGGGTGGGCCGGGGGTAACACCTGTCCGTGTGCCCCGGCCCACGTGGCCTCTCCTCATTGGAGGAGAGGCCTGCTTAACACAGAGAAAGGACAGCCTGACCTGTCCTTTCTCTGTCATTCTCTTTCCTCTCCTCCAATGAGGAGAGGACACGTGGGCCGGGGCTCATTGATCCCGGCCCACCCAAAATTTTTTCGGCTGACATGACCCACCAATATAAACTCAAGACGATCTTTAGTGACTGGTGTTCCATTGTTGAACGTAAATTCCTGTGCAGAAAAGCAGGAAGAGGAAGTCAATGGGATCTGCCACTAACAACTCCAACGTAAACATCCCTACGATATCTCAACCACAACCATAACAACTGATCAAACAAGAACAGATTCTCTCCCAAGTTGAAGAGTTCTTCTTGCTGCTTCGTCCCAATGTGTGCAGTGCTCGCGACATAGTTCAGAGAGAATTTTACCACCAGCACTGATTTCTGCAGCAATGGAGGCCATTGTCGAACGAGCAGGACAAGCTACTGATTCCGCTCCAAGTAAGACGCTGGGATCATCTGCAAACCCCACGCCTCCTTGTTACCACCAGCACTGCCCATTCCGGCAGCTCGGAAAGTTGATCGCCAGTGGCTCTTCTGGTCCCACGGCCGTCCATCCAATGGCCGGCGCCACTTCTCTACGCCTCGGCCACTTTCTTATCGTTTCCTCCTTCCAGGTTTGACTTTCTCACTCTCGTATTGTTAGTTTAATTCCCTTTCAAGCTTTTCAACGAAAAAGCTAGAAAAGCAAAGTTGTTCGTTCGAGAGTCTTTTGCATTTTCTACTTGGATTCGCCTTTCGGGGATTGAGTACACAGGATCAAAAGGCCGGAGAGCGCGCAGTTGCAAGATTGGTTCATCATTTGAGAACAAGATTGCCCTTTTTTTTTCCCCCCGTGGGAGTTGCACTTCATTTTGACGTTGGCCTGAAAGCATGTTTCAGTCTCGAGGTCCACCGATAGGTAGTAACTTCAATTAAGTTCAGGGGCCGCCTTTTCCTACGGCAGCTTCAACCTCTATTTGTTACTAGTCTGGCAATGGGTCTACCATGCCCACTTCAAAAATTAGCTGGAGGCATATTTTGTCTTTGATTCCAACTTGATACAAATATGAGTAAACGAACGCTAGAGAGCTTGCTATACGAGTGACAGTAGTTATTCTCTTCAATTGACATATATCTGTTCATTCCAAATTGCCGGCACTTTGTTCTGCTATCTATCCCCGCTGCTAAACAGAGATTGAAGGATATTTGGTGCGAAAGAGTCCTCTCCTGCGAGGGAATCGAGTTTCTTCGGTTATCAAGAGACGCCATTTCATCCACAAGGTCATCTTCTTTCCATTTTTCTGGTGGAAGAGAAGGTAGAAGTATAACTGATGGCACAACGTCTCCTGAAAAATCCCGAAGAAGGCCCTCCTATGCTCCACATATGACAGACGTGGTTCTTGAGATCAATACCTTGTGGGTAGCAATAGATAGAAATGTCATTTTGTTGAATCATCTGCTGCTGACTTTTTCTTTTTTCGAATTGTTTCCGGCATTACTTAATTACACACCACTGCAGCAATTTTGTCTTTCTTCTTGTCTGAATTTCTTTCTTATTTGGCGTCTCTCTTCCCCAGAGTATATCTTGGACAAGTCGCAACTCGGTGGAAACTGCTCTCTTGGGGAGCTAAGGTTAGACAGTTGAAGAGAACGGAAGGCCTATGTTTCCAGTTTCTTGTGAAATGCAACTTGCATCACCTGAGTTCATGGTGTGGCTTTACTTTGCAGGTTAACCATCTCATCGACAAGGGAAAATGGTGGAGGCTGGCCACATCGAATTTCACACACGTGAACATCGTGCACCTCCTGGTGTGTTTGCGATTGTAATGCTCAGCTTTTTATGTATCATTTGTCAATAGATTTGTTACTTAAGTTTGTCCTTTGTAGCTTAATTCCTTGAGTCTAGGTGCCATTGGTCACAAGGTAGAAGCAGTCGCTGGCCCGGAAAGATTTCTAACGGTTTACGCTACATCTGCAATCGCAAGTAATAGCTCGGACATATTGATGCAATCATACAGTTGCATGTTTACCGATCCTTGATAAAACTTGGCATTCTACAGGTCAAGCGATGAGTTATAGGTTGAACAAAGCGTTTTCCGTAGGTGCTTCTGGACCAGTTTGCGGACTGGTGAGTCCTCTTGAAATGTCATCCAGCGCCGTGCGAACCTGCCTTCATAGACAGAACATCGAGCCTTCTTTTTTTCATTTTCTTCCTCTTGCCCGTTCTTCTGGTCATTGTTATCCATCTGGTGCTTTATGTAGGTTGGTTACCTGGCTGTTTACTTCTTGAGGCATGGAGGCCCGACCGGAAATACTGACAAAGTTCTAAACTTCATAGCAACAATGATTATCTTTAACTTGGTATGCTTCTTTCAAGCAACTATAGCTCATTCAAGCTTTTTTAAAATGTGTTTTATTTTTCCATCATGCTTTCTGCGGCAGCTTACTGTATGGCTAGCAAGCATACTTCTGCTTCTTCCAAGTTACTCCTGTTGATCGAACTTATAGAATCAGAAGCGCATCTAGGAACACAGCTTTGGGAAATTTACTACTCTATGTCTAAGTGGGCATGCTTGTATCTGCAAGAGAAGCTAATCTGCCAAATGTCCTCGCTGCAGGTCGTTGGGCTCGCGGCTAAACGTATTGATATCTGGGGACATGTGAGTATAGCGTCAATTTCTGTCTCTGTTCTGACGATGTGTTTTCATTTCTACTGGAAGTTCACTTGACTCTATCTTGACCATTACTTCGTGGTCTTCTCTTAACAAAACGAAAATCTTCACGATGATCTGTGCGAGGCTGCACCGGGGAAAGACGGAAGTTTTTTCAGTCTTCTTGGATGGTAATCCGTCTTTGTCGGATGTCATGCTCGTCATTTCGAGTGATTTTCTTGAAATTTTTCCTATGCAGGTAGGAGGATTTCTCGGCGGGGCAGCCACATCGTGGCTCCTTGATCCTGCTGGGAAGCTCGAGTATAGATCTAGCGATGGTCGGACGATCACCATCAACATCAGAGGGAGAGAGGAGGCCTGGGGCAGCCGTAAGTGAAGCGTAAATGCCGGTGATCAAGATGCAACTCCATTACCCCCACCTCCCTGCTGCAAAGTTACTTGGCATGCATGGCAATGCCATGGCGTTGTCTGGGCGGGGCTATTTTTTATTTCCCACCGGTGCAAAGATTTTACCAGCATCCTTCTCTGCAATTTTCTGATAACTCTCCGACCGCAATCTTTTTATTTTGGGACAAGTGTGTTCAAAGTTCTAAATTCCTCACGAAAATATAATTGAGTCCTAAAACTTTTAAAAAAATGTGTTTAAGTCCTAAAACTTGTTAGAAAGTGCAATTAAATCTTAAAACTTTCAAAAAACAATGCATCAACCCTAAAACTTATCAAATTAATGAAAATAATTTTTGGAAGTTTTAGGATTTCATTGTACTTTGGTGATAAGTTTTAGGACTTGATTATACTTTGTTGACAAGTTTTAAGACTTTGAGTACGCTTATCCCTTTTATTTTATATCGTGCACGAATGGCAAAATCTTTTAACATTTTAAGGAACTTATCAATTTTCAGATTTATATATGGTGATTATGTAATGAGAAGCTGCGATTGAGGTCATCCATCAAACAATCTCACCGAGCGCTCAATCTAAAGCAAGAAAAGACATGATATTAAAGTGAACCTCGTGAGGGCGAGGAGCTCTAGAGCCGTCCTTCCAAAATCACGCGGAAAGCATCTAAGTATTAAACACTCGGTTGTGAAGTGCGGAGCAAATAAATATTGAAAGCATCAAAGTAGCAAGCCCACCTCAAAATGAAAAACCTAGAACTTGTCACAAAAGTAACTATGTGTGCTCGTATCATAACAATTCGTTAATGACAGATAGATCTACACTCGGAAATTAATAACATGCCGACATAAACCGCTATATACACTTAATTATTGATAATAAAAATTTGCTGAAAACGAATGAGCGATTATTGTAATAAAGTTGACACGTTTTTTTCGGATGTGGTCGAAGGCAAAGAGGAAAGCTTTCGTGAGACTCTCCTAGCCAAGGGGTCAATTAGTTCGAAGAAAATTTTCCTCCTAACTTTGATTACAGGACAAACGTCACTTATTTGGGTGTCCATGCATCAATTCAGTTTACTGAATTTAGGCATAGAAGGATCTTTTAACGAAAAAAATCTAGGACGACCTTTACGTGGATAATTGTACTAGAAATCCTAAAAATCATCACAAAAGTGCAATTTCGTCCTAAATCTTTGAAAGAGTAGTAAGTCCTAAAACTTATCACAAACGTACAATCGACTCCTTAAATTTTTAAAAAGTGCAATCAAGCCCTAAAACTTATCACGAAAGTACAGTCGAATCCTCCTAAAAATTTCAAAAAAGTGCAATCAATAAAAAGAATTGATTGGACTAATTTGACCAGTTGCAAGGTTTGATTTCATTTTTTGAAAGTTTTAGGACTCAATTGTGCTTTTGAGACAAGTTATAGAACTTAATTGCACTTTTGAAATTTTTTGGACTAAATTGCACTTTTCTGATAACTTTTAAGATTTTCAATGCACTTATTCCATTTTTTACGGGCATCGATCACGCTCAGTCCTGTAGTCACCGGAAGTGGGCTGGACTGATTTGTCAATAGGGAAGCTGGAACCTATGGATCAAGATGGCAGTGGTCTTATTGACTGAAAAAGTGGGCTTTCCTTGAGTTGTTTTAAAGCCCTCGAAATTTGATTGGGGCCTGTATTACTTTTCCTAACCAGAAAAAACAAAAACAAAACCCACTTTTCCAAATTTTATATTGGCGCTAGAGCAATTTAACTTTCAAGTGCCATATAAATTGCTCATTTTCTTTTGATGGTGACTATTCCATAAAATGGAAATTAGCATCGACTTGCTATCTCGGACCTATCCGAAGAGCTAAATCCGATGGTGAAACGACGTAAGACATTAACTGTATGAAACCTTGCGTAAAAGCTCAATGTATGTCGCGAAAAAGGAAATGTTTTTCTTTATTTAAGATGGTTCTATTGAAGAGAAAAAGGAAATGGCAAGTATAATCCCATTACGGGTGTCAATTTTATGAAACCCCGTATATCGATATAAAACATTAACTAAAAATCCACAATCTTGTTATGAAATTTCAATGCAGTGTTTTCTTTAGTCAATTCTCTTTCATCAATCAAAGGTGATCATCCATTTTCATATATCTCTTCATGGTAAATCTCTAACTTTATTAATTTCAAATGGAATTAAGTCGGCAGGATCAATAACTTGACCATCTTACCTTCTAGGGAAACATTATATTCTATTTATCTTGTGTCTAATTTTTTTTTTTTACTAGAAGTTACTACATAAACATTGTAAATAGTCATTTGATCCCTTTATACATGGAAAATGGGAAAATTACTAACAAAAAAATCCTAAATATATTATATTTGTGTCAATTTAGTCCTAAACCTTTCGTTTTGGCTAATCTAATCCTAAGCATTTTGACAATTTATCAATTCAATACTAAACATTTTCATTATATTAACCAAATTCCAGTATACACGTAGATGGGTCCTTGAGATTTCGTGGTTAGCTATGTGTTTTTGATGATTTAGACTTGAAAAAGGAGACATTGTAGGAAGTTCATAGCACTAGATTCTCAATTCATTCGAGAAGTACCAAAATATATATGGATTAAGAAAAAAAAATTCTAGTGGGTCAACATGAATAAGGTTGCTGTAAAATTTGTCAAGCAATATCTAGTTTGCCAGCTAGTGAATTGAACACTGAGGACTAGGTGGAGAATTGCAGCCCCCACAAATACCTAAATTGAAGCAGGAGCACGTCACCATAGACTTCATAGTTGGTCTACCGAGAGTGTTAAATGGTAAGAATATTATATGGGTGATTGTTGATTGATTGACTAAGTTTGCACACTTTTTGTCCGATCATTTTGGCCTTTCACTAGACACATTGCCTTTCAAGTGCCATATAAATTGCTCATTTTCTTTTGATGGTGACTATTCCATAAAATGGAAATTAGCATCGACTTGCTTTCTTGGACCTATCCAAAGAGCTAAATGGCATGGTGAAACGGCGTAAGGCATTAATTGTATGAAACCTTGCGTAAAAGCTCGATGTATTTCACGAAAACGGAAATGTTTTTCTTTATTTAAGATGATTCTATTGAGGAGAAAAAGGAAATGGCAAGTATAATCCCATTACGGGTGTCAATTTTATGAAACCCTGTATATCGATATAAAACATTAACTAAAAATCCACAATCTTGTTATGAAATTTCAATGTAGTGTTTTCTTTAGTTATTCATCAATCAATGGCGATCATCCATTTTCATACATCTCTTCATGGTACATCTCTAACTTTATTAATTTCAAATGGAATTAAGTTGGCAAGATCAATAACTTGACCATCTTACCTTCTAGGGAAACATTATATTCTATTGTATATTGTGAACGTATTGTTACTACTTTATAATTTTTTTGGTTTTTTTTGTTTGCTAGAAGTTACTACAGGAACATTGTAAATAGTCATTTGATCTCTTTATACATGGAAAATGGGAAAATTACTAACAAAAAGTCCTAAATATATTGTATTTGTGTCAATTTAGTCATAAACCTTTCAATTTGGCTAATCTAATCCTACGTATTTTGACAATTTATCAATTCAGTCCTAAACATTTTTATTGTGTCAATCAAATTTCAATATAAGTAGATGGGTCCTTGAGGTTTCGTGGTTAGCTATGTGTTCCTGATGATTTGGACTTGAAAAAAGAGATATTATAGGAAGCTCATAGTACCAAATTCTCGATTCAATTGGGAAGTATTAAAATGTATAGGGATTTGAGAAAAAAATTCTAGTGGGTCAACATGAATAAGGTGTTGTAAAATTTGTTAACCAATGTCTAATTTGCCAACAAGTGAAAATTGAATACTAAGGACTAGGTAGAGAATTGTAGCTTCCAGAGATACCTAAATGGAAATGGGAGTTTATCACTATGGAGTTCATAGTTGGTCTATTGAGAGCGTCAAATGGTAAGAATGCTATATGGGTGATTGTTGATCAATTGACTAAGCTTTCGCACTTTTTGTCCTATCATTATGGCCTTTCACTTGAAGACATGGCAAATCGATATGTTAATGAGATAGTGAAGGTTCATGGAGTTTCGATAAGAATTGTTTCTAAATGAGGATTCCATGTTTGTGTCTTATTTTTGGAGGAGCTTATGAGGAGCATTGGATACTAAACTCAACTTCAGTCTAGCTTTCACACATAGACAGATGGACAGTCATAGAGAATGATGCAGACGTTAGAGGATATGCTAAGATCCTAAAATATTGCGTTTAGCAGTAAAGTGGGACAAAATCTACATTTGGCAGAATTTTCTTATAACAACAGCTATTACTCCAGCGTTAAAATGAGACCTTTTGAAGCTTTATATGGTCGTAAATGCAAAACTTCTATTTCTTGGGATGATGTTGATGAGAAGAGACTAATGGGCTCAGAAAACATTCAAAAATCGGAAGAAAAAGTCAAATTGATTAGGGAACATCTCAAAACAACACAACGTCATCAAAAAAACTACTCGGAGCTCAAAAGGCACAAGGGAGAATACAACATGGGAAATCACGTATTCCTGAAAGTTTCTCCTACGAAAGTTAATAGTAGATTTGGCATATATGACAAGTTAAGTCTAAGATACGTAGGACTGTTCTTGATCTTAAAGAGGATTAGTGAAGTTGCCCATAAACTAGTCTTGCCACCAGCACTGTTCGGCCTACATAATATGTTCTATGTCCCTTTGTTGCAAAAGTATGTGCCAAATCCTAAACGTGTTATATTTTACACTGTTGAGGTCAAGGGAGAACTTAATGTATAAGAAGCAACCTATTTGCATCATCGATAGGAGTATTAAGTGTTACAACGGGAGACCAATCCTCTTTGAAGATCCCATGGTAGAACCACATGGAAAGAAAAACTACTTGGGAGCTCAAGGAGGAGGTGAGACGCAAATATACTTATTTGTTTAAAGGTTGAGGTAAGTTACCATTTATTCAAATATTGAGGACAAAAATTCTTTTAAGGAGGATAAAATGTAAGAGTTGCTTTTTGACTTGGTCAATAGGTGGCGGGACCTACCTTAAAAAAATAAAATAAAAAACGTTGATTCAATCAAGAAAGAACCAATAGCTAATGCTCGGCTTATAAAAGACCAAGAGCTCACGACGCAAAGAACAGAAGGGACAAAAGGGGGGAAGAATAAAGAAGAGAGAGGAAAAAGAGTGGTTCTCACCACAGACGTCTGGCCAAATTGATTCGACTCCGATTTGTAACACATGGTAAGTACTTGCGCCTTCATTCTTCCAATCGAAGGAATATTTGAAATTAGGACTTGAATTCAAAATTCAGTGAAATTTCAGCTGAGAAGTTTGATTTTTGAGTTGTTGAGCTTTTGATTTTCATGGAAATGGTAGATTATGGCGTTGTAGGGCTGTGGGTTTTGACAAGACTCATTTTGAAGCAACAATTGGTTAAAGCGACAATTCAAGATTTCTGCGTGAGTTTCGCATAGCGAACGGATTTAATTATTCTTTGGGTGTTCAATTTGTTGACCACAAGATTTTTTTTTTAAGTGTTTGAATGTAGTTAAGCCGACTCGTTGTTGTTGTAGTATTTTACTTGGTTTCGATATCGGTTTTCATTTAATTGTTAGGATTACAAGGTTGTTGACTCATTTAGTTGGGTGTTGTTGGCTGTGGGCATTCTCAAGTGTGCGATACTATCTCTTCTTTGAGGTTTTAAAACTCATATTTCAAAGTGATGGATTATGCATAGTATGTGTTACCAAATGACATTGTTGTTGCATATAAAGTAGGATCGAACATTTACTATTCCTTGGTTATTTATGAATATTTTAGAAAACGTATTATGCAAGGTATTGTGAGGAAATATATATGTATTACTTCGCAGATGAGTTTATGAAAAGATTTCTAGATGATATGAGAAATACTTTAAGAAAGGTACTTCTAGCAGATGAAGTGTGTTGCAAAAAGGTTGCCGTTTCAGTTTATAGAATGTATTGTGGTTTATGAGATTGATTCCAGATTGGATTTCTGGTATTAAATAATGATCGTTTGATGCTTAATATGACTATAAACTTAGTTAGGAACTTTTGGGTATGCATGTTGATTCTAGGATATATCCTTCTAGGGTGAGCCATCGATATTACAGATGGAGACATTTTCAAGTGGGGAATCTTCGTCACCTTGTCACTCGATGGAATGGAGCATTAACATGGTGCTTTATAAAGATTGATCAATAAACTTGACCATTGATATTTGAATTGTGATTGTGATTAAATGAGTATTTCTAATTTGCTTAAGCTTTGTTGAAATGAAACAACTCATATTTGATTTGATATGTATGTTATATATTGGGATTGGAGTCTAGGTTCTCGGTATTGCTTTGTATTTATGTATGTACAGTGGTTGCTAAATCGCTTTGAAGAAATGTATTACTCACTGGGCCATGGTCGATCATCCTTCTCATCTTATATGTTTTTCAAGTTCCTTAGTTAGCAGCAAAGTAAGGCAAGAGCGTCGACGGGGACTTTTCGTAGTAGGACTTGGGTATGATTCAAGGGAGTTGTGGTTATGGTTATTGATAGTTTGCTGAATTGATTAAGTTCTAGTTGTATATATTCTTTTTTATGAACGATAAATCTCTAGTATTGTAACCAAAATGCTGGACTATTATATATATGTATATATATATATATATATATGTAGTCGAAGATATATATCTTAATAACAGGTTCTTTAGTTGTTTTGAGATTATGTCGTTTGTGTGGAAAAATGACCATGTCATCTCATACTTTTATTAGTTTTGGGGTGGAGAAAATGACACAAATATTCCCTAAACTTTGGTCTAATATATAATGTGATCCCTAAACTTTAGCCTAATATACAATATTGTCCCTGAACTTTCAATTTGTTCAATATAGTCCCCGAACTTTTGGAACATGTTCAATTTAGTCCATGAATTATAGAAAGATGTTCAAAGTGATCCCTAAACTTGAATTAATTGAAGGACTACATTGATTTTTTTCCTATAATTCGAGGACTAAGTTGAACATGTTCTAAAAGTTCAAGGACCATATTGATGAAATTAAAAATTCAGGGGCTACATTACACATTAGACTAAAGTTCATAGACTATATTGGTCAAATTAAAAGTTGAAGAACCACATTGGATATTTGATCAAAGTTCAGGGATCATTTGTGTCATTATCCCTTTTGGGGCGTGACAATTTGGATCTTTATGGCTTGAGGGGAAGATAAGTTCTAGCTTATCGGCAACTTGAGTTTTGAACAAGATTTTCAACCTCGCAAGAAGATAGAGTTGGAAGAGTGTTTCACCTTGTGATCACCGTGTAAAAAGGCAAATGGCATAATTTTGCCATGTGGCTCACATCCGTCCAATAAGCAGTGATTTATTAACTTGTTACCTGCAAACATTTTTTTTTTAGTTTGATTTTAAAAAAATGAGACGGATAAAGAGAAAACACCTAATATTAACCAACCAAAGCACGGCTTACAAAACGAAACCTGATCACACTAGGAAAAGCCTTGCACTTGTAGTGACACTGGGGAATGTCACTACGGGTGCATATCCTTTCGACTTTTATCTCTTATTAATTTTAAAATTGGAAAATAAATGAGAATATATATATAGATGGATTTATTTATTCAGTTAATTGAAAATTAAGTTTAAAATAGAGAAACATATCTCATTAGATGAATAACATTTATATTTTTAAATTATTAACTTACTTCTAGATGTGAATAAGTACACAATTTATCTACTTAATTTGATATACATAACTATAATTTGAAGGATAGACTACTTCACGACTTTTTTTTTTCGCTTAATATTCATTAAGTATAAACATCACAATAACATTATCTATTCAGAAAAGAACCTTAATGTCACAGTAACACAAATCTCATAAAAGAAGTTAATTATTCGACGTTTCTAACTTGTTCGAAGCATGCATATCGACGTTTCTTTCAATTTTAGGTTCTTTTGAAATCTACTGTTTTAGACATATCCAACATCCTTTAAAACAAATATCATTAAGTAGAGAGTGAAAATGAGGGAGATATTGGCTGTGGGCAATTTTCAGACTTAGGTTTTTTGGGGTTATTTCTTCTGTTTCTTCTTTTGTTACTTTATAATTTGTTCAATAAGTTTCCGTGCGGGCGACATGAGTCCATGACCCACCAAAATCGGATCGAAAGGCTTCGTGGGTAGGTAATATGACCCACCAATATAAGATTTTTTCTGTCATAAAGAAAATTTCCATTCATTAAGTAGAATAATATTCGAGATATACCTTGAAAGGATTTCAACTCTAGCAAATCCAAATCCCAAAGATTAAAAGAATAGGGAAATTAAAGGCGTTTGCGATTGGTTGAGGGAATCCGCAGCCTCCGGTAGAAGTCGAGTAATTTCTGGTGAGTAAATTCAATGATCTTTAGTAACAGATGTTCCATTGTTTGACGTAAATTCCTGAGCAGAAAAAAGCAGGAAAAGGAAGTTCGATGGGATCTGCCACTAACAACTCCAACGTAAACATCCCTACAATATCTCAACCACAACCATTCTTTCCCACGTTGAAGAGTTCTCCTTGCCGCTTGGTCCCAATGTGTGCCGTGCTCGTAACATAGTTCGGAATTTTACCACCACCAGCACTGACTTCTGCAGCAATGGAATCCACTGTCGAACCAGCAGGACAAACAACCGATTCCGCTCCGAGTAAAGTGCTGGGATCATCTGCAAACCCCACGCCTCCTTATTACCACCAGCACTGCCCGTTCCGGCGACTCGGAAAGTTGATCGCCAGGGGCTCTTCTGGCCCCACGGTCGTCCATCTGATTGCCGATGCGGCTTCCCTACGCCTCGGCCGCTGTCTTATCGGTTTCTCCTTCCAGGTTTGACGTTCTCACTCTCGTATTGTTAGTTTAATTCCCTTTCAAGCTTTTCAATAAGCAAGCAAGAAAAGCAAAGTTGTTCATTCGAGAGTTTTCGCATTTTCTACTTGATTCGCCTTTTGGGATTCAGTACGCAAGATCTAAAGGTCGGACAATGGGCAATTGCAAGATTGGTTCATCATTTGGGAACAAGATTTTTTTTTTTCCCCGTGGGAATTGCACTCCATTGATATAGGCCTCAAAGCAAGTTTTGGTCTCGAGGTCCACCGATATATGCATCATTAACCAATTGGATTGGAAAGCAAGTACTACTATTTCGGATTGACACATTTTAGTTAAAAGACCTGAAGTAGCAAAGCCTTGGGCATTTTAGTTAAAAGACCTGAAGTAGCAAAGCCTTGGGCAAAAATAGTATTCGGCGCGGGTATTAACTTTGATTAAGTTCATGGACCGCCTTTTCCTAGGGCAGCTGCAAACTCTATTGTTACTAGTCTGGCAATGCGTGTACCCTGCCTTTTGGGGTAGGGGGGGGAAGGGGGGGATAGAAAGGGGGTGAAATAAGACAGGGATGGTGGGTGTGGAAGGGGAGCCCGCAGGAAGAAAAAGAATTTTTGGGGGAAGGAAAAAAACAGGAAGAGTTTTATTGTTAACACGGGGCTATTGCGTATTGTGAGTCGTAGGGGGCTAGTTTTGCATAA
>JAGVVM010002347.1:0-49051 GCA_019149425.1 Psidium friedrichsthalianum
CCCCCAAGGACATCTTTGTATCTCATCAAATGAGGCTGAAATTCTTCAACTGCTTTCCCTGATGGGAGAAACAAATCTGCAAATAAGCATAAGAAAGTAGGGATGAACATTAGCTCAATGCCAGCTGCTGCCTGTTAATTGCTGAATCATCGAAAATAGTGTTTATGGGAAAGGAAAATGATCAGGTCAAAGTTGAGTAATTACGAAAAGGTCGTCCATTGCCGTTTTCTTGATTTCAACTATGGATGTGCCGTTGAGAACGTGGAAACAGATGAAATTGGCTCAGATCCTCCTGGTGATTGGGACTACAGTGAAAATCCAATTCGATCCTATTTCTGGGTAAACCATCGTCTTGAACCTTCGCATGTCGGATGGGACTTCGTTTCTAGAACCCTTTTAGCAGTTCAATCCCGGGATAATCTCATAAACTCATGCCTGCTTCCGTAGTCCCTGCACAAGAACCCCTAAATAAGTTAAAAAAGAATGAACATTAGCTCAATGCCAGCTGCGCTGTATAAATGCATCATAGAAAATAGTGTTTATGGGGAAGGAAAATGATCAGGTCAAAGTTGTAATTACGAAAATTCGTCCATTGCCGTTTTCTTGATTTCAACTATGGACCGTTGAGACTTCGAAACAATGCTCAGCATCCTCCTGAGTGATTGGGACTACAGGAAAATCATCCATATTCTGGGTAAACCATCGTCTTGAACCTTCGACATGTCGGATGACTTTCGTTTCTAACCCTTTTGGATCCTACCAGGATATGTCATAAAACTCGATGGTGTCCATCAATCTACCATCCCAGATGTGAAAAGAACGTGCGCAGCAGCTAGCTAGTGGCGCTGAGAGTTCAACCAACTGAGTCTGAATCGTGATCTATATGATCACCAGTCCAATAGTAGCTTTCTTCCAGCATTGGGATCCATACTAAATGGGCATTTATCGATAACTGACACAACAACCACAGCCAGTATTAACACCAGGCATCAGAGCAAAAACCATAGATTAGTCCAGCGAAAATGGGTTATCTTGATGACAAATCAAGCATTTCTCAAGTACATCAGACACTCGGAATCGGACTGCATCAACATAATTTATAGTCCCGCGCAGATTATCCATTTAATTTCATCCGATACTGGGACAGTTGGTGGATTAATTAGTTATACAAAGTAATTAGAAGAAAACAGACAGTGAAGGAGGGAAAGAAATCAAGTTTATCAACAAAATTCTTCATCGAGCCGTCCATGGTTGATTGTCTGCGGCGGAACTCACAAGCCACGAATTATCACAAACTAAAAGAATCCTAACAAAACCAGGATGTTAACCACGAGATAACAGAAAATTCCCATTTTTGTTGGCTATGATGAAGATAGAAAGTTACCAAAAGTACTCAAGTAAAGTTAGCAATGCACAAAATCGAATATGGTCATGCACTGCGAAGCAGACAAAAGAGCTTTCAGTCATTTCTTGGCCACATACTTTCTATATCCTGCACTCGCGGATTAAAGCACGCAACCATGGGGAACATGGAATCCGAAACTCCCTCACCTCCTCAACTGGAGTGAACCACCTGAGCCGAAACCTCGGGCTCGATCTCCCGTCGGCCAAGCCAACAAGCTCCAAGCCCGATTCCCGGTCAGGAAACAGGTCTCCGAGAAGTTGAACTCCCTGGCGACAGCCTGCAGCCACTCTTCCTCTCTCTCTTCTTCCAAGATACACACCGCCGCCGGGTTCCCCTTGAAGGCCGTGTCGGTGAACGCGTCCACCTGCACAAAAACAACCCCACACGCGAGCCTGTATCACAGTCGATGCATAAAAGTTCAAGGAAGGTTCGCAAGAGATGTCCAGCTCCGGCGGGCTTCTAAGTATGAGCAAACGGACTGGCAGGGGAATGAAACAGAGGAGAGGTTATTGCTACCACTGAGTACTGCACGAGCTTCTTGTCCATTGAGAGAGGAGAGGGGGGAAGGGATGGCCAATTGAGATGAAGCAACGAAATCTGGCGATGTATTGGAGAAGAGCCCGATAGTCCAGTTACTTATAGATCGTCCGGGGCATGTTTGCCCGTGATGTCACATCGGTCGTGGGAAATGTGTTCAGAGAATACGAACCAAGGAGCGACCTACACAACTGGTTGGCAATAACATAATGATATCACATCGCTTACCAAATGTTCGGTTTAAATCATTGACTATTCAACTTACTCATAATTATTTTAGCTAATTACTAAAGCCTGCCAGAAATAAGGAAATCTCTGTATGAGATAACAAATGCCCAAATATGCAAACGGATCAGAAATTTGCTCGCGACATTGCTCGGACTTTGCGAACTTATTAGAGGCTAGCCATTTCGGTGGTTCCTGCAGCCGTATTTGCCCCTAAGATAAACAGGAGGCAACCTTTTCAGTGATGGTGTTACTGATACTTGTGTTTTCGCACTTCTACATATTTACTGAAGTTATCACAGAACATTTGTTCTCTTTCAGGAGGACTAATCATTCACATATGAAAATCTCATTTTACGTATACCGTTCACTCAAATAGACCATCTGTTTGTGTTTATCTATACCCAAAAGGCTATGGCTTCTGGTCTTTTGGAATCCCTGTCGATTCGTATTTTAATTAGCAGAATTTGTACATCGCTTTACTTTCAAGGAAATTACTCCTGTAGGCTTGGACCAGCTATAGTTTAGCCATCTAGTGTAATATGTGCTTTTAATAGGTCAAAAATTTGACCAAGTCAATGGTGGTGGAAAAAAAAAATAAGATAAAATAAAGAGTTGAAAAGTCAATAAAAGAAAGAGAAATAAAAAAAAGAAAGAAAAAGGGATAGTAACTTCCTCTTCTTCTGCATCAAGACATACGTAAAGAAGAAAGAAAGAAAGGAGAAGAGGAAGAGAGAAAAGGGAGGAAAGAGAAAGAGGGATTCAAGTCACGTATTTCGCCAAATGATTTTGATGTCGTTTAACAACGTTCAGTAAGTACTTGCACCCTTCGTTCCTCCTATTGAAATAATTTTTAGAGTTAGAGCTTAGTTTTGGACTTAGGTCGAGTTTAAGTTGCTAGGTTCAATTGAGAAGTTTTTATGCTGCGTTTTTACATGAAAATGAAAATTTAAGACGTTATGAAGCCGTGGGATTTGACAGATCTTAATTTGACACTCTGATTTGCCCGAAACAAAATTTTCAATTCTGGTTGCTACAGTACGCGAGCGAACAGCATGCTTCAAGAGCCGATATCTTCATTTTTTGTTCGTTGTTGGAGGTCTATCGTTAGGACTTTTGTAGTACGTCGAATAAGCTTCGTTAGGACTATAAGACGGCTTAAAACGGAGCTCGATGGAGTGTGTTATGATCTTTTTAGTTCTGAAGCGCAAGCTATTCTGGTTGCTATAGTACGCGCGCAACAGCATGCTTCAAGAGCCGATATCTTCATTTTTCGTTTGTTGTTTGAGGTCGACTATGTTAAGAATTTTGTAGTACATCGAATAAGCTTCATTTGAACTATAAGACGGCTTGAAACGGAGCTCAGTGGAGTGAATTATATAGCCTTTTTAGTTCTGAAGCACGAGCTGCCCTTTAAGGACAGCAAAGGAAATCTGCTATTGGGCGAGCTTCCATTGACGTGCAATCGTTGTTATATCGTTAAATAGGTGTAAATTAGTTAAGCCGTCCATTAGAGTGTCATATTACTCGTTTTTTATCCATTTTTTTTGTACTTTTGAATAGGAATTCGGATACGTCGGCTCAAGTAACTGTCGCATTTTAATTTTTGCCTTCATTTGGTGAGTGATACTATTTCTTCTTTGACTTGTGTAAACTCATGTTTTTTCTGAGAAATTGTAACATGAGTTTCTAATATGAATTGTTTTTTTGAAAGGAAAGTAAAAGCGATGTTTAAAGCATTTTTGTTGTATAAAATAGGATCGAACATTTACTGTTGTTTTGTCTATTCAAGTTGGTTTGTGATTACTTCGTGCTCCTGATTTTGAGTTGATGGTAATGTTCATTTTGGTTGAGAAAATTTGTGACAGATTTCTGCTATTGATTTTGAGTTTTTGTGATTTTGTGCTGTTCAAGATAATTGTGAACCCAACTGATGGGTTTGTGGGTATGTGCATATTATTTAGGATATTCTTGTGGGCCGAGCCACCGACATTATAGGTGGAGACCTTGCCAAGAGGGGAATCTTGGTTGTCTTTTGTCACGAGCATTATACGTGACTACGATTAGAGCCTTAAGCACGTGATTAATCAATAGATAGACCATTGACATGTGTTTTCTGAGATTAACCAATGGATTAAACCATTGGTATTTATTTTGTGTATCAAATGTGCATAGTGATTGTTCGATCCGTTTAGAAGAATTGTATTACTCACTAAGCGTGTTAGCTTATTCCTTTCATCTTTTTATTTTTCAGATCTAGCGAGTCGCCCATAGAACGTGAACAATCGTTAGTAGAGGACATTTTGTTGGGGGGCTTTTGTTTATAAGTTGTGAATTGTTTCTTTTGTATTTGGTGAGCCATTTTAAGTTGATATTAGACGTGTCTATTATTTGGAAGGATATGTGTGTATATCTGTTTATGGTTTAGTATCAAATTCTAATGTTTGTAACTAAAGAACTTCTTAAGCTTGTATATATGGATATACATATCTGTTATCAGGTTGAATTCTGGTTAAGTTGTAGTTGCATCCTTTTGAGAAAGGAATGGCCGTAATCACAATTCCCATTATTGTGGTTTTAGGGTGTGACATCTAGCAAGCTTGTAACCCATGTTCTTTTTCCTTTCTCGGCGGCGGAATGATGGTGTTATTTCGAAGCTATTGACTATGGTTCGCTAGTTATTGTTGTCCTACCCGCGATTGTAGTTAATGATCTTTTAGCCATCAAAGCATGGTGATGGATCAGGAGCTTTCTTAGATGACTCTGAAGTGATTCGAGCAACCAATGCAAGGTCAACGGGAACCCATATAAGGAAATGGTTCTTCATATCAAATGAATGGTGTCTCGTCGGGATCACGTGATCATCATCTCTTCTGTGGATGAGAGTTGGTATAGAGCTTACAAAAGCCAACATCCTAAATGGAAATAAGATCCAACCCTTTTAGACAGTGAACAGGGTCATAAGTAACTCAATCATCTTGTTATGATATGTCTCGAGTTTAAATCTATGAATGAAACCCATTACAGCGTAGAAATATATGAATTGTGGATTATATTTTTCAGATAACCAAACATGCATAATTTGGAAAGTGATGACCATTGACAGATTTGAAATCTTGAATGGAAGTTGCATTTCCGTGTTGAAGTCCTCGTCTGCAGGTTCAACAAAGAGATAGCCTTTGCACTTTGATCTGGATAGTTAGCCTAGTCTTGTCTATACATGAACGAATCATGGGCAGAACAGTAAGTGAACAAGAATAGGAAGCTGGTATACCTTCTAGCACGTTAGTTGACAGCTGATTAATTAGACAAATGTACGACCATATGTGAATCTGCTTGCTAATGAACATTAATGCCTCGTTCACCTCGAATTTTGGACAGAAGAACCGATTGACATAATCGAATCCCGAGTCCGGTTTAGCAAGTCCTGTTACGACGACGCCCCTCCCTTCGCAACTCCTTATCTTATCGAATTGAGGCTGCAAGTCTTCAACTGCCTTTCCCGATGAGAAAACGACTGCGAAAAAGCAATCAAAAGTGAAAAGAAAACGAAGAAAAATTAATCACCAGCTATTCCCAGTCAAATCAGGTCAATGTCATGGTCGAAAACTTTCATCAACCCAAGAAGGAACATAGGACTCTGAAAACCATAAAGCATAATTCTCATGAAGAGAGACCGAGGTTTCTTGGTGAGCTGCAAGAAAATAAAAGTTGAAGCATTCGACCGTGGTTAGGTATTTACAAGGAGTCATCTTTTTCCGTCTTCTTGACTTCGACTATGGAAGCACCATCGAATACTTTGGAGATGGACGATGCATTCTCATGTCGCATTCTGAAATTGAGACAACAGGAAAAACCAATTCGATGAAGAACCCTAGTGCGTCGCCGTTCTGAAACGTTGAAGCGCCGGCTGTCTCCATCTCAGACACCCTTTTAGCGATTAGAGTTCCTGACAATGTGACAAATTGGATGGTGTCTGAATCCACCTTCCCAGAGGTAAAAAGAGCATGTGTAGAGCTAGTGTTCCATGACCACAAAGGTTAACCTGAAAGAGATTCATGTTTACATGGTATCCTATCCTCGCGCCACAACCAATGATTTGCATAAGAATTGCAGAAAATCAAGTCTATATGGAAGATTAAAGGGAGCTATCCGAAATCAAGTCAATATATGACTCAGAAAACTGAAAGACGATGCGTTTTTTCTGCGCCAAGGAGGTAGAATCCACTCGTACGCTTAATCAGCCTATCCTCACGAGCGAAAGCCGATCTTCTTGTTGTTGTTACCAATTCCATATGAAGAATTCATTACTAAAGAAGAGGAAAGAAGACATTCCAAGCGGCAGAAATCTATTGTGTGCCCAAAATGTGGATTATTTGCTGGTGTTGATACCCAAATACGCGTCGAGAAACTGTAATTTACGTACTTCTATGAAATTACTAACCATTTTTTTTATTTTGCAAACCTTACTGATTTTAATATGCACAACTTACCAATCCTTGAGTTTACTAACTCTCGCATAAATTACCAGTCTAAGTGGGGAAAAATAGAATCATTTGCTTTTGAGCACTTAGGGAGGGACCATCCAGGCGTCTCCATTCATGCCACGTCCGAGATAAGATAAGAAAGTACCGAGCGAGTCCATTGTGATGAGAAGAAGCCGACGGAGATATGGAACTTACCTCAGCAATCGGAGTGAAACATCTGAGGTGGAACCTCGGGCTCGAGTCGTTTGTCCCCGAGGCGGCGGCGGCTGGGGCTCGAGTCAAGAAGCAAGTTATGGATATATTGAACTCCTGGCCACCGCCTGCATCCACTCATCGTCCTTGTCTTCCTCCTCCAGGAAGCACACCACCGCCGGGTTCCCTTGAACGCCGTCTCAGTGAACGCGTCCACCTGCAAAAGGGATCAAGAATGGGCTAGGAGTGAGAAACGACGCCGCGTCCAGCCGGAAGAGCTAATCTTTAGGATTACTACAGCAGAACCGGAGTCATAAGTCAGAAACCATAAGAGAGGAGAGAGAGAGAGAAGATATAGCGATACCACTAGGTAGTGCACGGGCTTCTTTGCCATTGGAGAGAGAGAGAGAGAGTGAGAGCTGGAGGTTCGAGCAAAGCAAGGAGTTGCGTGGAAGACGGGTGGGGAAGAAGATCAAACGATTGGCTAAACTGAACCCAGTCCGAGCAGAAGGTCAACCTCCAGCATCGCCCTGTGATAATGGAATTAGAGACAATCGTTGGGCGCACCTTGAATCAGATGGGACCTACGTAAATCCGACGGTCCTGTGTGAATTGGGCTCACGTGTACTCGGAAGCGGGCAATATGCTCTCTCGCCAACGGCAACGACTAGAAGCCAAAATACCCGCCACCCACGTGCTTACTGTGCCTCCGCATCCTTCCTCAATCTATTTCACGATTTTGTCTAGACGTATGTTAGGAATCTCTCTCGTGTTTTTTTTTTTCCCTGTTTTCTCACTCATACAATTCAACCCATTTCATGAAAAAAAAAAAGTAAAAATTGACCAATCAACAAAACTATTGGTATAAATAATATGCTTATTGTTTCATCGAAATATATAAATATTGACTATTCTAGTTGTAAAGGATAAGATGCATTAGTACATATGTATGCATTCATACATGTGATTTTTCAGACTTGCAGGAGCATGATCGATCCATAGTGTGCTCAAACCAGTGACAACTAGGGACAAGGGTGACTCTTTTTCTACTTTTATTTCAGGATGACTAACATTTCATATATCAAAGAAACATATATCACTTCGAAATAAAATGAAAATTACAAAATAAGTAATCTGAAAAGTGAATCAACTTGGTAAAGATCGTAGAAACTCGCTCATTTCTCAAGGATGGATCTGTTATAGCATTTAAGTACGATTGGTGACCGATCACCAAATCCCACATCATCGTCATCAGTGATGGGCACACACTGAGAAATCTCTCTCAATACCTACGACCTTATCAAAAAGCGTTGCGCTTCGGTCTGGCGTCCCAGCACCATCACTGTACAAAGACAAGAACAACACAATAGGTTGAAAAAGTATAGAAAATGCATTGTAAATCTTAGGTTTATATCTAGATAGGGATAAAAGAGCACTCAAATCTAATTCTAACTATAGATTGGAAGAGAATTACTGTAAAAAGATACGTGGTGATCACAAAATCACTTTTAGATTATCCGATTGACATGACAAAAAAGTTTCAAAACTTGCAAAGCGTTCGACAATATGGAGCAAGCGTCCGGAGCCGAAGCGAGCGAGCAGATATGGATAGAGTAGATTCTTTCAAGGTATTCACGTTTCAATTTTCAGAGCTCACTTTCGTAGAGGATATCGATTGGAATTTTTGTTTAGTATGCGATGGGAAACCTAAAATTTCGGCCCATGCGTTGATCCGATCTTGAATTTTTAATTTGTTTAGTTTGTCCCCTTAGTTTTAAATAAAATTAATGTTATCTTTAAGTTTGAAAAATTAATGTTATTCAATCTAGTTTCTTATTTTTTTTTTTTTGTGTGCGCGCACATGCAATTAGATCCTTGAATTATATGTTTTTATTTTGAGATCATCACATCGTCAAAAAAAAATGCAAAGGCAAATCTAACGTGGCTATTAAGTTACCGTTTAATTGTCTTGCTAGCATCATATGTAGCATATTATATGACTAAAGAAAAAAGAAACCTTAGAAAAACAACAAATAGCTTTTACGATAATATACAGGGATTCTTTCTTTTTTTTTCCAATTTTTTAATTACTTTAAACTAAAGCGGACTTGTCCGAAATCGACATCGAAGTATTTTAAGCAATCCAAGACGTGAAAGATGAAGTAAACAGGCAGTTCGTGTGTCCCCCGAAGCATACGTTCTCCATAAAAAGCAAAGTCGGCCATTGTGTGATTGGGCTTAATTCTCTCTAGCTAGTTAACAAAAGGTTGCGTTGGGTTCAATCTAGCTAATTTATTCTTGTTATTAATTCTTTTTATTTTTTATTTTCCTTTTTTTATTGTCAAGGGCTGGCAAAAAGCCACCAGCCACCTGCAGAGGGCTAGTGACCACCGTCGGCTGCAACCAATAGCGAGGTTTGTGGCCCTTGCCTGCCACTAGTGAGGGCTCGTAGGTCTCCCCACCATCCTTACGAGCCAAAAAAAAGAAGAAGAAGAAGAAGAAAGCTAATAAAAAATAAAAAAAAAAGTGTAAAAAATTTAAAAAGAAATTCACATCCATGTTGACTTGCCACATAAGGCGGCTAGTGTCCACGTCATCAATTTTTCAACCAAAGTGTGTCCAGGAGCTTATGAGTCTATCCGAAGAGGGTGGCCCTCGCTAGTATGGGGCTGAGCTTCCCTCACCTGAGGCCGATGACTTTCGCTGGCCATCAATGAGACCCAGCATAGTCGACCGGAGGGGAAATAAAATAAAAAGGAGAGGAAAAAATGTTAAAACAAGCAAAAAGTAAAATGGAAAATGGAAAAAATAAATAAATAATAAATAAAATAAAATATTATTAAAAGTTATCCACGGCACTAATTGTGCCACATAGGACGGATGGCACCCACTTTAGCTATTTTGGGGACAAAATTGGTCGAATGAATTGGTAAACGTGAAAAGATTTAAAACTGAATTGACAAAATCAAAATATTTTTTTTTTTTTGGGTAAGGTCAAAATCAAAATATTTATGCCTTAATTGACAAAAGTTCAATAGGTTTAGAATTTTTTTTGATAATTTTTCCCATAAATTTGTTATCAAAATTGAAAGTATTTATCATTAACTAATTATTTCAATTGATTTAGGTGCTCCTTTTCAGAAAACTAATTTTTAATTTTTTTTTTTACAAAACAAATGGAGCCTAAATTGCTTATCCTTATAACAAAAATTTGTTGATCACATAATGTTGTAATATTATAATTATTTGATGTCCAAAACAAGGGTCTCTCTCTTTAAGATTATCCGTAGTATGTCACGTTATTTAGCAATTAAGTTTACAAGAAGTTTGTGAGATGAAGGAGAGCATCCCTTATTTTATTTTATTTTTTGGTAGAACCATTCCTTAATTCGCCACCAATCCCACTAGTACGCCCTTCTAATTTAATAAGCAAGACTTGCCCTTACAATAAACAACATGAGCCTATACATAATTCATCAATTCCTCCCTCAGACCTACCAATTGCACAGTTCCACCCCACTGTCTCTCTCTCTCTCTCTGTAAGATTCTAGAATACGTGTTCCTAATTTGGGTTACATTTGGGTTCTCACAATGAAGCCGACCAAAACATAGTTGACCATCCTCAAGTCATTTTCAACATTCTCGTTAGCCTAAATTATAAAGTCAGACAAATGCGGCTTAGAAAAGTTCAATCGGAACTACTTTTGGGTCATTTCAAGAGCCATAAAAATTCCACTTAAGAAAAGGCACTAAACAACTAATATTTAAACTATCCCGAGAGACATCCTTCCATTCCATAAAGCTATGGTAATAGTGTCACTTATCAATTAAAATTGGACGACCCATTAACATTTGTATATCCACCCAAACGGCCAAACCTATAGATTGCAAAAATTATCGAAAACATTTTAAACCTATTGTACTTTTACGAATTCAATCCTAAACCTTTTTAATTTTGTAAATTCAGTCCTAAACCTTTTTTGGCTTTTTTTCAATTAATTTTTTGTCGAAAATCGCTAACGTGAACGCCACCTATTCTACAAAGCACGATCGTCAGGTCCTTGTCGGTTGAGGGTTGCGGCAACCCTTGCCAGCTTTCATGTCATCGATTTTAGGCTAATATGATTTGAGTTGAAAAAAAAAAAAATTTTCAATTGGTAACACTAAAATGTTTAGTACTGAATTGATAAAAGTGCAATAAGTTTATGACTTTTTGGATAATTTTCACTATAGATTCATAGGCAATCCTAATTTACCCTAATGATGAAGTTCTAGATACACTTAATTAAACTGTTGACCGTCACAAAAAAAAAATTCGTAGCATTTTATGGACAGGTGGTTTTCTAACATCTTTGCAAGTCTTTTTCTCTTAATTCATTCCTTTTTTTTTTTTATTTAGGGGTTGTGCATGATCTTCATCCCAGCCTAACTTTAACCCTGAATTGACCGTATTTTAGATAACTCCCACACAAATCCCATGAAAACAGCTTATGTTTTCCCCGCTAACTAATCTATAGCCTTCAATTTTGTACGTAAAGGCCGACTCCCTGGTCAGCCAAGTTTCACACGAAAGGCGCCCTTAGTCAAACCAACATGTGCACGGATGGATCTATAGTTTGACATGCACCAGATTCTGATTTGAACCCGATGGACCGTTGACCATTCACGAGTCAAACTTTGATCTCCCATCTCTCGTGGGATTGTATTTCCCGCCAAACTTCCGATAGTCCCGAGCTATAAATATGAGAGTCCATAATCTTCATTGAGTATGCAACCTCGAGTTGGTGATATCAAGTCTTCGTCTGTTGCTTCTCTTCTCTCTCCAACAGTTGCTCTCATGGCTTCTTCAAGATTGGTCAAACTGTTTCTCCTTTGGGACCTATGCGGCTCGATTCTTCTTCTTCTCCATGCGAAATCCGTGGAGGGACTAGCGGATGATAGCGATTGGCTCCGGCGGATCAATGGGAACGTGGCACCTTACCGGACGGTCTTCGTCGACCCGTCGGGGCGGCTCGGCAACTTTACCACCATTCAATCTGCCATCGACTCGGTTCCCTCGAATAATAGGAACTGGGTTTGCATCTATATCAAGAAAGGGATTTACAGGTATCCTTCAAATAATTTTTCTCTCTTTGTTCACTAAGACATCTTTAAATCCACTTCTGCTCCACCTTTTGGAAAGAAACTGAAAATCAAATGAAGGGGAGGGTTAATCCTTGATTCTTATAAGTCATCTCCGTATGTGTCGAATATTCGACCAGGGAAAAAAAAAAAGGAAAGTTGAGAAATTAATTTATGAAGTTTGTCACATTTAATGGAGCGAGGTTGAATATTTGTAATGGTATCAATAAGAAAAACTGAGAGTTCCTTGCAAAGGTTGAACATGAGAAGAGAAGTGCCTAATGTTGAATTACAGGGAGAAGGTGAAAATACCGGAGGACAAGCCGTACATCATTCTCAAGGACAAGCGAAGAGGACGACCGAGGTCGTGTGGGACGACCACGACAACATCGTGCAGAGCCCGACTTTCACATCTCTAGCCGATAACATCATCGCTAAAAGCATCAGTTTCAGGGTAAGAAAACCCACAGATTACTGATCCCGGAAAAGAAAGATTTTTTAGACAGAATAAACATAGTATCGCTACAGTCTGAGAGTTGATTTTTCCAGTAGAGTTCTCCCACATATCGCATATCCAGCTGTGGTTGTACAATATGCTTTGACTTAATAAAAATTGAACTGTATGCTAACTTATTTCTTTGACTTATGGTCGCAGAATTCCTATAACAATCCGGTTAATACGAAAAACCCTAGGGTTCCAGCAGTCGCAGCTAGGGTTTCTGGGGACAAGAATGTCTTCCACAGGTGCGGGTTTTATGGTTTGCAAGATACGTTGTGGGACGACCAAGGAAGACATTATTTCAAGCGTTGCACGGTCCAAGGCGCGGTTGATTTCATCTTCGGTGGTGGTCAATCCATTTACGAGGTAATTTTTCTTTTATAAATTATTAGTTATTGTAACTCTTGCTACTCTCATGATTTGACTTTTTCTTAGCGTAAAACCCTCAAGAATTTTAAGCATATGAATATTGACTTGTGGATACTCATTTAACGTATCGTTACGCTATTCATTCCGTAGAATTGTGCAATATCAGTGCTTGGAGGAGCCCTAGGGCCTGGAGTGACCGGATTCATCACGGCACAAGGAAGGAGCAACCCAGACGAGGCAAGCGGGTTCGTGTTCAAGGAGTGCAATGTGTTCGGCTCCGGCTCGGCCTTGTTGGGCAGGGCGTGGAGAGCCTATGCGAGAGTCGTCTTCTATCGCTCCAATTTCACCGACGTCGTGAATCCTCGAGGCTGGGATGCATGGAATTTTGCAGGACAAGAGTGCGTCCTCTATCCACTATGATGCTCTTTTAGCTAATCCATCTTGAAAAAATTTCAAAGAGAAAATTTGATCATCATCCTTAAACTCTTTAAACTGATACCATATACACTAAGATTGACTAGTAGGTTTGCAAATAAGAACTTTGGGTAATATGTTTAAAGTTCAAAGAATATTTAAGAAATAACATGCTGAGATCAACCGACCCGAAAAGATAGTGAATCTTAATATAGAATCATGGACATAACAGGTCGAGCGAATAATTTTTTCGTTCCCCATATTTGTCAAGATTACCTGGGCAGATATTTGTTCTTGTACTATGACTTTTTCCTGTTTTAGTACAGCAAAGTTTGGAATTTATCTTCGTCCCTATTTTAGTTTCGTTTATATGTTTAGTACTACCCTCTTAATTGATTAGAAACAAAGAAATAACTCGCTAGCTTTCGATTCTCTAAAAATTGTTTTTTATCTCAAGATTTGCTCCTTTCCGAAGGCTGATAATAGTACTCAAGGTTGCTTCTTCTTCTTTTTTCCTTTGAGCAGGTCCCAGTTAACCTTTTCAGAATACGGGTGCTATGGACCCGGGTCGGATACATCTCTCCGGGTGAGTTGGGAGAAGAAGTTGAACGCTGTGACGGTGAACCAGTTGACCAGCTCGAGTTTCGTCGACTCCGAAGGATGGCTAAGCAGCCAACCTTTCTGATGCGTTGCAATGGATTTGAATTACCTCCTGTCATTCCCTTTTCCATCACGGAATTGTGTGAATTAGTTGATTGGATTATTGGCATGTAACAAGGAATAGGTGGGATCAGAGATTGCTGTAGTTGCGTCCAGTCTCTTTGTGTATTTATCTCTCTATTCTTCACATTCTTGAAGCCATTGACATGTGCCAGAGTGACTTTAGTTCTGTTCCTCTATTAGCTGATTCAAAGCATTTGTTCTGAAACTATGAAAACGAAATCCCCAAGAGGGAATGTACTGGAACCGAGGCTTATTGAGTAAAAAGCCGTTCACTTCACTTGGAAAAGATTCAAAACAGAATGAAAGCAATGTCATACAACATCGACCCAGGTTACTGAAGATGAAAAATAGCTAGAAGAATTGAAAAGCAACGTATGATCTGTGTATGGCCGGCAGCTGTATCTTCGAATGTTGATGTAAATAGCACAACATCAACCGCAGATCGTCCGGGACATCCTACTACCAATAAAGCAAATCTTAAGTCTCAAAGTCACAAAGTCACCGCAGTTGAGAATAGGCGGCATCGTCTATGACCTCAGCACTTCAGCAATTTTCTTGATGTTTGGAATGCTCTGCAACTCTTGATCGAGAGACCTTCTATCTGCTTTGAGGGAGAAAGATTGGTGAATCTCCTTCTGAAACCCTGAATCGATATCTTCCTCCAGCGAAAAGAGGTGATGATGTCCTCGGAAGTTTGAGCGCACGAGTTTTCTCACTTGATGTATTGAGTAGGAATGCTATGGGGACGCACCTTGAAAACTTGTCGAGGTAAAAAAAAAAAAGAGAGAGATCCTTGTTCAAACACGTAATGATCATAATCTCAGCCCACCCTAATCTCAGCACACTTAGGGTGCGCTTGATAACCATTATTTTTTTGTTTTTCTTTTTATATTCTCGAGAATAGATTTGGAATGGAAATCCGTTTGGTAATACAAATTTATTTTTCAATTTATGGAACAAATTTTAAGTCTAGAAATAGGTTTGGAGTAGAAATGATAAGTACAAATTTTCTTCTTTTTGTTCCAAACATAGAAATAAGAATTCTTCTCATCACTCACTCCCACTCTCTTGTGTCCTCCAGCCACTTGCTGCCTATCTCTCATGTCTCTGTCGCTAGTCTCCGACCTTCAAGCCGCTGATCGTCGTCCTCGCGATCTCCAGTCCACCGGTCATCAGAAATTTTATGTTGTTATCAAACAAATTTTTGTTATGGGAAAAAAAATTATCATTATCAAACACTTATCTCTGCTTAGAAACTCGTTCATGGAACATAAATATAAATATCTACTTTTTTTAGAAATGGTTATTAAAAATATAATGGTTATGATTTGTACCCTTAAAAATAGCCCATCAGGTGAGCACGAAGACCGTGAATATATAGGCCGACAAGTCTATGTGGAAGAAGAATGGCCACAGCCCCGCCCCGTATGAAGCCAAACCCTCATGGCCGTCCCGGTTCTTTGTGTCGGTTTCTTATTATTGTTTCTTTTCTATTTCTAGTTTTTGGCTATGTTTGCATTTTTTTAAAGAAATTGGACTATTTACTAATTTGGCACCTAAGGACGCCACATAATTCCAATTTACATTAAAATAAATATCATTTTAGAATTTTTTCGTCTATCAATTTGGACTAAAGTAATGGAGAAACATAATTACAACAATTTGATAAGTTTTATGACTCAATTATATTATTTGAAAGTTCTACAACTCAATTATACTTTCTTGATAAGAAAAAAAAAAGGGAGTTTCAGTTTCATAGGATTAGTTTCATAATTCCTTTGCCCATCATTAGGATTAGCTCGCATATAGATTGCATTTAAGTAATACGTGTTGCATGTCAGTAGACTTCATACAATCATAGAGCTGAGATTGAATTTCACTCATGCTAATTAAAAAAAAAAAGGTATAAGTATATTGGAGTCCTAAAACTTTTTAAAAATTGCAATTAGGTCCTAAAACTTGTCATGAATGTGCAAAACTTTCAAAAAGTGCTATCAAGTCTTAAAACTTGTTACAAAAGTGTAATCAAATTCTAAAATTTTTAAAAAGTGCAATTGACGGAAGGATTTGATTTCACTAATTTGATTAATTTTTAGGACTTGATTTCACTTTTTGAAAGTTTTAGGAATCAATTGCACTTTCATGACAAGTTTTAGAACTTAATTGCACTTTTTGAAGGTTTTAGGACTTAATTACATTTTCATGACAACTTTTAGCTTGTTGCATTCATATATTCATTGATTAGTGAACTATAGGAATCCTGCTGTGATGAGACCTTTTTTTTTTTTTTGTTTTCGGTCGAAGCTGGGATGAGACTTCACTTTTTGCTTGTTTAGCACATCAAGGTTTTTTCCGATCTCTCTAAGCAATATATTTAGTGCTTTGGTTATCGGTTGTTGTATTAATTGTTTGCACACTCACATGATTATTCATTACATGCTAGTGATTTAAGATTAAAATTGACCAAGATTGCCGCAAAATACTTTCTAAATAGAGAGAAAAAGGTACCGAAAAGACATTAGATTTGTATTGTATAATCAATTTTCGGTATTCACGAAATCTCTGAGTTAACTAAAGTAAAATGTTCTCCCATATTTTACTTTGATTTCTAATTGACCCAGAATAGGCTAGTGATGATTCCAAAATGGATTAGTTTGCATGTGTAAATGTTTATAATTGGGATTTAAAAAGCTGCGAGTAATATGAGCTTGGAAGAGTCTGCACTCTGTAATGATACTATGCCTTTGACGAGTAACAATTTGCACCAGCCTAATAATCCATTAGTTTTTCTTTTTATGTTCACCTCTAGGAAGGTGTCGGAGATTCTCGTTAGATCAGGGATTAGTACATCTGAGTTTTTTATAATGAAGTTGAACAAAACAAGTTGAACATCCTCATGTCACTCTCCAACTCGACCTAACAGCAACCTTGGATTGACCATATTCTAATTAACTCCCACACAAATCCCATGAAACAGCTTATGTTTTCCGCTCTAACTGATCTATAGCCTTCGATTTTGTACGCAAACGCCGACTCCGTGGTCAGCCAATTTTCACACGGAAAGCCCCTCGGTCAAACCAACATAAGCTCAGATGGATCTATAAGTTGACATGCACCAGATTCTGATTTGAGCACAATGGGCCGTTGACCATCCAAGTCAAACTTGATCACCCATCTCTCGTAAGAGTTATATTTCCCGCCAAACTTCAATAAGTCCGGAGCTTTAAATATGGGACTTCACCAACTTCGCTGAGCTCGCAACCTCCAGTCGGTGGTATTGAGTCTTCGTCAGTTTCATCTCTTCTCGCTCCAACTGTTGCTCTAATGGCTTTCTTCTAGAGATTGGTCGAATTGCTTCTCCTGTGGAACTTGTGTGGCTCGATTATTCTTCTTCTCCATGCAAAAGCCCCGGAGGGACTAGCGATGATAGTGATTGGCTTCCGGCGGATCAGCGGGAACGTGGCGTCTTACAGGATGATCTTTGTCGACCCGTCGGGCGGCTTGGCAAGGATCTGGTTTTGCATATATATCAAGAAAGGGATGTACAAGTATCCTTCGAATAATTTTTCTCTCTTTTCTTCATTACCACTGTGCTCTTTTAGCTAATCCAACTTGAAAAAATACTAAAGATATAAATTTGACCATGATCCTTAAACGCTTCAAACTGTTACAATGTATGTTAACATTGACTAGAGGTACACAACATAGAATTTGTGCGTAACATTTTAAGTTTCAGAATAATAATTTAGATTTTGGTAGGATGATAAAAAAAAAATTGTTTTTTCTCTTTTTATAAAGAAGACAAACATCACGAGATCAATCAGGACCCGGAAAAGAAATAGCGATTTTAATTCATACTCATGGACATAAAGTGCGAAAGCGGTCGATTTTTTTTTGAACCCCATTGATCGAGATTACTTGTGTAGATATTTGTACTTTTACTATTACCTATGAAGCACCGCACTCTCTAAGGGTCTATGTGTCGTGTCCGGCACTCTCTCAACACTCTTCAACATATGATTGACTGTTGGTCAACGCTTCAGACACGCGAGTTCAGCATCCCGACATCCGTTGACATGCATGGGTTAATTTTAAGCATTTTTAATAAATTAGGGATCAAAATATATTTATTTAGGAATACATATACTTAAGTTATATACTTAGCCCCCCAAAATTAATATACTTAGCCAGCAAAAAAAAAACTAATAGTGATGTAATGGAAGAAAAAGAAACTCATCACTCATATAATGGATCATGTATATATAAAACTATATATTTAATATATGCGTGTCGGATTTTTTTTGAATGACGCGTCGACGTGTCCAGTGCCACTTTTTTTTTTCCGGTCAAATGTCGTGCCACTTAGACTATTACTTTTTCCTATTTTAAGTGTAGAGAAGACCATATTGTTGACATGGTTCGTATTTATCTCGTCCTTATTTTCAGTTTCTCTTGTATGTTTACTATTACCTCTTGGTACTTGCTAGCTCTCTCTCTTTATCTGAAGATTTGTTCCTTTTCTAAGGCTAATCATAGTACTGCCCCTTGATCAGGTCCTCAATTGTCCTTTTTCAGAGAATACGGGTGCTACGGACCCGGGTCGAGATACTTCTCTCCACGTGAGTTGGGAGAAGAAGCTGAACCCGGCCATCATCAACATTTTCTTTTCTTTTTTAGGCATAGACGATCAACCAGTTGACCAGCACGAGTTTTGTCGCACTCCGAAGGATGGTTAAGCAGTCAACCTCTCTGATACGTTGCGAATGTATTTGGATTACCTTCTGTTATTCCCCTATTCCATCACGGAAATGTGTTAATTAGTTGATTGGATCATTAGCATGTAGCTGCGTCCCAGCCTTTTTGTGTATTCATCTTTCTAATTCTTCAAATCTTTTAGCCATTTACATGCGCCAAAGTGATTTTGTTTCTGTCCTCTTTCGCTGAGTCAAAGCATCTGTTCTGAGACTGTGAAAGGGCATACAAAGAGGGAATGTCACAGAACCAAGGCTTATTGACTAAAAAACCTTTTACTTCCCTATGTGGTCATGTCCCGTGGAACAGATTAGAAACAAAATAAAAACCAATGTCATGCAACATCGCCAAGACTGCTGAAGATTTAACAGTAGCTTGAGGAACTAACAAGTGCTGAGGACAGTTGTATCCTTGAGGATCATATAAAATGCACAACATCGACCCATGACCATCCAGGCCATCCTATGACAAATGAAAACAAATGTTAAAGTCTCGAAATTACCACAGATCTCTTACCGGATTGCACAGCTTTGTTCTGCCATGATCCATAACCATTAGGCTTTGGCCCCCAAAAAGAATCACTCATAAGGCTACTTAAAGTTATAATCATACCATGAATTGTGTATGAAATTGCTAACGTTTGCAACCAAATAGCCATTGTCATCTGAGCTCCTCCCGACCTCCTGCGGAATAAACGCGAAAGATTGTCAAACTATATATTCCATGATGTTTCATGCAAAATTAAAACCAACGGACTGAAAAACCATATGAAAATAGCAACACAAAATTGTAGCTTCCAATTCCTACATCACAGGACAGACCACATGGACCCAAACACAGTTTGCAGTCTGCTATGGGTTTAATTGGATTGACAGATCTGTACAACCATCTTCTCGGCACTTCAGTTTAGAATTTCTTCTGAATATCCTCAGTAAAATATTCTATTGTGGTCCTGTAAAAATTTCATAGCATCTCTCAATTTTTTTTGACCTACCATAGCATTTCTTCTTACAGTCTCATTATTGGCACATTTTTTTTTCCCGATGAACTGCATCCTTCACAGAACTTGAATAAATCCGACGGATTTGTTCCTGGAGGGGTTCCCAAGTATAAGAAATTTTTGAAGCCGAAGCCTATGAGAACTCAGAAGAACATCATCAGTATAATTCATTGACAAAATTACATGCGGAAGTGCAATGGTCAAACTATGCCAACATGAGAATCAACTAAGCAGCAGCTGAATATAATATCTGTGCAACAGATTGAAGATAGCTATGTTACACGGAGACTCTCCGGAGGCCTCCGTGTTGTGTCGTACCGTGTTGGACACTCTCCGACAATCTCTAACACGCGACCAACACATGGTCAGCGCTCTAGACACACCAGCAACATGCGAGTCCAGCATCCCGACCACCCATTTTCACACGCACAGGGGTCATTTTTAAGCATTCTCAATAAATTAGGAGTCAAAATGTAAATCTAAAAATATATATATTTACTTAAGTCATATATCTAACTACTCCAAAATTAATATACCGACCAGCCCAAAAAAATCAAGTCAGGAATTTCTAATAGAAAGAGGAGTAAAAACTCACCACTGATATTTTTATACATACATGATAATTTTATAAAAAAAAAAATACATTTAATATATAACGTGTTCTAATGTGTCAAAATTCTCTATTTTTTTAGAAAATCACGTGTCCGCGTGTTGTTGTGTCGTGTCGTGTCGTGGTGTCCACGTGTCGTGTCGGTACAACATAGGAAGATAGTCACATGCTAGTCCTCTCATAATTGATGCACGGGCATGTAGAGACAGTGCATTAACTCTGAGCATGAAGACAGTCCTTAGATAGCTTATAATAGAATAGAGAAGCAGAGCAGCATCACACACAGAGTAGAGGTTGGATGTACCTTGATACGAGACAAGCTTTTTTCACCAGGTACCCTACATCAGGTAAGTAACTGAAGTATGAAACAATTGAAGACATCTTCGATAAGCCTCATGTACAATCTAAAGTAGTTTCTGCAAAATTGAAAGGCAGTGTTACGACCAGAAAAAGGTTCCTGTATGGGAGCTGTGTTCAAGCTCAAAGACCAGAATTGATTGAAGTAAACAGCAAAAAGTATGGAAGTTACTTTTTTCCAACCAAGCAACCCGTCGGGTGCCAACATCTTCGGGTTTTTGGGAAAGATTTCAGACCACAAAGTATCAGCCATAATCCAGGAGAAGCTTGTCCTTTTTTCAAATTAGAAATCTCAAGCTGATGTTTGATCGTGAATCCTCTGATGGCTCGTACAAATTCCGATAGCATTTCCCGGGATTAATTGGTTTGCGGGAATTTCAGTTAATGACACATGTCAGAACCCATCTCCATTATGCACAAAGTGGGAATCTAGGCAGCCGATTTTAAAATCCAAGGATTATTTGTATCCAAGAAACAAGGGAGTAAAAAAAAGAAAACATAAAAAACAATTACGAGAAGGAAATAAGTAGGTGGACACAAATTGACCAGAGATAGAGAATTATGAAACCACATTATCTGTTCCTTCAATTATGACAGATTAATTTCAATCTAGATACCAAAAAGACTGCAGCTTAATAGCCTTTAGATGTAGGGAAGCAAAAGGAAAGATCTGGTGAAGGAACGTTCAGAATGAGCATAAAACAGATAGAAAGAATCACAAACATTTTGACATAACGGAACATTTTGTTAATTTATACTTGGAAACTTATCTTGGCCAAAAAAGAACATGTGATGGTTAAAATCAGAAGGTTTTGCAGAACCATTAATATTTTCCGCATATAGAACAGCTCCGGCTATTGGCCAATCCTATAAATGAAACTCGTTATCCCTATGTTGTATATAATTCAGTCATAAAGTTGCAAGAATAACTAGGATGCTGCTTGCAATTCTCCAACCTGTCATTTCGTTTTCTTCGACCCACACTTCCATCCATAAAGGAATCTGATTTCCTGCATAGATAAGATCATGTGGAAAGATCAACTTTCACTTTGGCAGATTGGTCTCAGGATGTAACTACTGAAAATTAGTAAAATATGGAGCAATGCAATGAGATCATTGAACGGAGTATGCTACATAGGACTTTTGCAAAGGCAAAGTGGGGGCACAAACAAAAGAGCTAATTGTTTGTAGCCAGATTGCAGCAAAGACAGAAAAATGAAACAAATATTGGGAAATCACCATTCTTAAGAAGAACAATCTCATGACTTGAGCAAAAGAGGCAATAGCTCCAAGAAGTCAAAGTATTACCTCAAGCACAATAACCCAAAAGGTTGCTCCTGACAGTCCCCCAACAAAGGCATATAAAATTGGAAAACTCATCATAATAATGATTGATGCATTTCATTGAATATACAAACATAGCTATACTTGGACGGAAAACCTATAAAACATAATAGGAAGCACAGAAGCTGACAAGCACCATAGAGCCAGAATAGCTAAAATTGGCAGCAAACTTCTCGTCCAAATTCAAATTCCAGGGGGAAAAAACAAACAGATCTAGGAGAATATACCAATTTCACAAAATTTGATGTAGTCACAAAACAAACCTCCAATGCACCAGAAATCAAGGAAAAGAGAAGATATTATGCCTTCCCCAAAGACTATAACAAAATAGTACCCCTAGGGGCATTGGGGAAAAACAATAGCAGATACCAATAAGCAAGGAAATGAAGTTGTCATAAGGATTCCCTTTGACAAACAGAAAAAATATATATGCACCATCCACATATGATGACATGCATTAAAAATCACCTGAATGAGGTCTAGAAATTATCATCCGGTACAAATCCCTTCTGCAGCATTTCATTATGGAACCGAAATGCTTCCTTCAAGTCATCCCTGCTAACATGGCCGTTTATCAACGCTTGAATATATAGCTCTATCGGGATTCACACCTCTATTAATCATCCTTCTCAATACCAGCAGCTTCTTGCATCCGCCTTGCCTACAGAAACCACCAAAATGACATTGTACGTAAATACATCAGGCAACAGTCCCATGTTCTCCATTTTATTGACCAGTTCAGGCAGCTTATCCATGTCCTCTTTTCTCACAAATCCATTGATCAAAGTGTTGAAAGTAATGCTATCTGGAAGAATTCCTTTCGCAACCATTGTGCTAAAGAACTCGTCTGCTTTGGATACATCTCCAGACCGGCCAAAACCTTTTAATATTAATGTTGCAATCAATGAGACTAGGTCGAATACCCCTCTTAACCATCTCATTCCACAATCTCAAAGCCTCATCAATAGCTCCCATGCTACAGAAATCATTTATAGAATGTTGTATGAAATGTGGTTTGGACTTATGCCACCGTTTGATCATATCGTCCCATATTTGATAAGCCTTCTCCATTTCACCCACCTTACAGAAACACATCAATCAGTGTATTGTATGCCACAATATCAGGTTTTAGGTTTCTTTGAGACATTGTTTCGAACAAGCTCATTGCTTTGTTCATATTCCCATCCTTACAGTGCCCATTAATTAGTGTAGTGAATGTACAAAAATCAGGAAACACACCCCTTCTTCATTCTCCTCAAAGAGCCCGATCTTGCCTCCACAAGCATCTTGTCCTTGCACAAAACCATTCAATATAGCATAAATGTAACTACATCCAACAAAGCAGCCTTGCTCCAGCATTTCATCCCGCAACCTCAAAGCCCTCTGATACTAAGCCATTTTTACAGTACCAATCAATGAGGATGGTATAAAATTACACTGTCCGGCACCAAGCCAGCACTTTTCATGTGCCTAAAGTACATTAAAGCCCGGTGAAGGTTGTGACTCTCAAAAGCACCCAATGATCGAACTATAGCTACTAATCAGGAACCACTCGCAGTGACATTCTCGAAAATCTTTTCAGCCTCCACAGCATTACCTTTTCTACCAATCTCAACAAGCAGGGTATTAAAACTGGTATTGTCAGGACTCACACCTTTTTCTGACATCTATCCAGAATTTTCTCTAGCTCTAGTGTATTCTCCATTTCTACAGAATCCATTGATAAGGGCATTGTAGGTGTATAGGCTTGGTTTCATGCCTTCTCCAACATTGAATTCACCAACTCAAAAGCTTCCTTCACTAGTCCCTCCCTACAACGTGCGTAATAAGAGATTATAAGTGGGACAATATCTTGGAAAACACACTTCTCCTCCAAGTCCAGTAGAAATGATTTAACCTCTGTCCATCTTACCATCTTTACACAATGCATTCACCATTATGTTAAGAGTGTAGACATCCACTTGAACACCGCTTCTAACGACTTCACCATAAACTTCCCACGCCAGATCAACCCACCCGCCTTCACAAGCCCGCCGAGGAGACCATTACAAGCACCGATAAGAACACGAATTCCTTTACTACTCAACAACCGAAAAGCCTCGGCTCCTTCTCTCAACTTCCTAGCTTGCACGTAAGTCCTGATCAACAAACTAAACACCGCGCAACTCGACCCACCGTCACGGGAAGCATCGATCAAAGAATCGACAATCTCCGCACGCGAGACGCCACTCTTTCTAACCATCCTGAGAATCAAACCCTGCGCATCCGACGACCTCCTGCCGCGAACCAACACGTGGACCATCGCGCTCAAAGACTTGGCGGGTGCTTGAAACCAGGGTGGTTGAGCAAAAACTAAGTCGACAAACTTCAGGGCCAAGTGGAGATTATCGCGCAGTACCGTCGAAGGACCTCGACCACGGTTCGAAGGGTTCAAGCGAGACAAGTAGTTTCGAGGGTCCCTGATGTTACCTTGCTTTAGGCTGAGGAGAAATCTTCTCCGCCGGGAGAGAGTCCGACATGGAGTCGAGGGAGCTGACTGCTCCGAGGTAGCGGGGCTAGCTCGGAGGGTTGGAGGGTTGAGATGCCGTGGATGAGGCATGGGTTCGGTCGAGGGAGGCTATCTCGTCGGAGAAGGTAGTGGTTGTTCGGCGGTTTGCGGAGGAGCGGCCGTCGAATGGGCATCGGTACGTCGCAGCCGGTTGGTTTGAGAGAGAGAGAGAGAGAGAGGCGAATCGTGGGCAAGTTTCACTGATCCGGACTCGGGTTATAGGGAAGGACCGACAACGCGAGAGCAATCCAATTTCCCTCATTTTAATTCAATTTATTTTGACATTTCTTTCCTGTTTTCTCTTTCCATCAGTAATGAGATGTTTTTTTCCAACTTCAAGGAATTACGGAAAAACTGCATACCAATCTACAATAGCAGCACATTTTCCCTTGGGATAAGCACACTAAAATCCAAAAAACTTATCACAAAAGCATAATTAAATCCTAAATTTTAAAAGTACAAGCAAATCCTAAAAATTATCATTAAAATACAATCGAGTCTTAAAAACTTTCAAAAAATACAAATTAAGTCTAAAACTTGTCACAAAAATATCACGTCCTAAAAATTTTAATAAAAATACAAAAATTAAAGACATAAAGGACTAATTTTATCAATTTGACAAATTTAGAACTTAATTGCATTTTTAAAAAAAAAATTAGGACTCGATTGCACTTTTCAATAAGTTTGGAACTAATTGAACTTTTTGAAATTTTTTAGGACTCAATTGCACTTTTCTGATAAATTTTAGGACTTTAAATGCATTTTTTTACAATAATGCGATGAGTTTTTTTCATTGCCTGAATTATTGGTTAGAAGGTCAGAAGAAATTTTCTGTTTCTTCTTGTTTTTTATATCGTTGCGTGCATATGTATGTATAGCATATATGTAAATATATAAATAATTGGATTAACGAATATGATATAGAGCATGTTGAACAAGCAACAAATGTACTAGACAAATTTCAGAAAAATCCAAAAGACTTAGTGTGGAGTAGGGTTGTACAACTGGGACGGATTTACCTAGAGATCGAACCTATTGAGCGGCGAAGAGCTCTCTAACTAGATGAGATGAAAAAGAAAGAAAAAAAATAAGAGTAATCAAGAATTATAGAGATTTATGTGGTTTGGCAAAAATCCCCTACGTCCACGAGAGAGAGAGAGAGAGAGAGGAGAGAGAGAGAGAGAGAGATTATTTCGAGCATAAAGAGATACAAGGTATAATACTGAATAAAAAGGTCCTCAAATTGGTATCCCTAAAAAATCTTAGGGAAAATTTCAATAAATGGTCTCAAGTACCTTTATTTTCTCAAAAAAAGAGGCTCAAAGTGGACGTTGTTTAAAATAAAGGCATGAAGTGTCCAACCTCATGTCAATTAAGGGCTTGAAGTGTCCAACCATGTTCCAAATTAGGATCTGAGCTCGCCGGCCAATCAAATGTTCACAGGCCAGTGAGCATGTGATAGTTCCGACGAACAAAATAAGGGCATCTTTGTCCAAAAAAAAATTAAATAAGAAAAAGCCAAAACTTTAAAATAAAAATCTGAAAACCCTCGTTCTTTTCTTTTTTGCTTCAGCCCACATTCATCTTCAACCGTATTCTTCTTCGAAAGAAATTTCGGCCTGAATGAGAAAGTATTGCCAGAGCAAGCACCAGCAAGCATTGGCGATGCACGACCAAGTGACGATGTGAATCGGCCACCAATGGTGGCCACGATGATTGAAGGGCAAAGGATTTCGAAAGGAACTAAAATGAAAAAAACAAAAACAAAAGAACTCTGCACCTATGGTTTTCAACAGTCTTCGCCCTCTCAATTCAAAGATCGTTTTGATTTTATTTTTTCATTTTGCCTTTGTAATTCAACCAAGGTCAGTTTTTTAGAAGTAAATCTCTGAATCGTAACCCTAATTTTTTTGAATCCTCTAATTTCTTTCATTTTCATGAAAGTTTGTTTCTCAAGGTGGATCAACCAGTACTTCGTTCGTCCATGACAATGCCATTACACCTATTGAATAACATGTTGATAAGGAGTGAGCATAGGGGTGGCCACGGGCTAGTTTCGGCTCAGAATCGTCCCGGAACCGGATCGGTCAAAATCGAAATTGGCCCCTTGATCGGTTTCTCCGATTTGGAGTTGGAATCAGCTCATGGCCATAACAGTTCGGTCCCGATTCCACATTTTGTAGAACCCGAACCAGAACCGCCATTGCACCAACGGCTCTTTTTAGGGCCATTGGAGTCAACAGCCAACACCCAAAAAAATTAAAAATGTATTATACAAAATTTATAAATCCCCTCTCTACATTTTTCATTTTTTTTAAACAAATTCTCTCAAATTTTCTTAAGCTCCAAATTCTCTCAAACTCTCAATCACGTTCTCGATTATCTAATTTTTTTTATTATTATCTCTTTTAATAATTTCATATTGCAAATTCTTTTTTCATACCCTATATTTTTGGCATTATATCAAATATTTTTTATATATCCAAAAAAAGGCAAGTGGAAGTAAAGCTAGTGGCAAAGGTAAGACCATAATGGGAGAATCCAATTATCATAATCCTCATGATTATGCAAATTAATGAGTTGATGTATATAATGAAATCAATATTTTTCCTAATATGGAGCAAGTCCCCATGCAAGAGAGTCTTCATCCTCCAACTGCCACCAATACCGAAGAAACATCAACAACAAAGAAGTGAGATGGTGCATCCATTATATGGGAGCACTTGACGAAAGTTGAAGATTTTGAAAAAGGTCCAAACAGATATAATTTAGTTTGTAAACATTGTATTAAATCATACAAATTTGCAGGTGAACAAGGATATGAAACATTTACTCGGCATCTTAGGTCAAAACATCCAACCAAATGGGAATTAACACCAACCAACAACAAATTTCTGGGTATGTTCATATTAACACTTCTTCTTTATTTTGTTTTAATGAAAAAACTTATAGAGAAGAATTACGTAAATTTGTTTCTGTTGAATATTTATCATTTAGTTTTTGCGAAAATTTTGGTTTTAAGCAATTTATACAAAATACATGTACTCCACAAGCAAAATGTGTTCCTAGAAATTCACTTAAACGCAAAATTAATGAATATATGCATATAGGTAGCGATATTTGGAGTGATTATTGGCAAACCAATTCTTATATGGATATAACTTGTCATTGGATATATGATAATTGGAATATTCAAAAAAGAGTTATTGCATTTAGAATTTTTATGATAGACATATGGCAATAATATTTATAGATTAATTAGGTAAATTTTAGAAGAATATTATTTGCTTTATAAAATTTTTTCAATTGATTTTGATAATGCCGTAGCAAATACCACTTCGATGGTTGAACTTAAAAATATTTGTAAACTTGCTTTTGATGGACAATTTTTTCATGTTAGATGTGCTTGTCATATTTTAAATTTATACGTACAAGATGGTTTAAAAGCTTTTCAAATTTCTCTCAACCCGATAAAAATATCAATTCGGTATTTATGAAAACATCCCCAAATAATGAAAGAATAGGCAAAATTTTGTAAATTAAATGGAAAAAAATAAAAATATTTTCAAAAGATATTCCAAATCGTTGGAATTCTACTTACGAGTTACTTAATGAATCTTTTACATATAAAGATTTATTATGTGCATTTATTTTAGATAATATATCTGAAATTAGTTTATACCCTCAAGAATGGGATAGTTGTAAAAAAAAATTAGATATTTTAAAAGCTTTTAATGAGGTAGCTTATAATTTGTCTGGTGTTTATTATCCAACTACGCATTTATTTTTAATAGAATGTATTAATATTGTTAGAGTTTTTGAAGAAAAAGAAAATGATGATAAGTTAGGTAATACTATTAACATAATGCGAGCAAAATGGCTACATTATTATAGAGAAATTTCTATTAGTTATTTAGTTGCTTGTGTTTTAGATCCACGTTGTGAATGAGATGGCTTATGTGATTATTTGAGTACGTATTATGAATGTTTACATTTCGCTTATACAATAAATAGAACTATATAATGAATTTTGTAAAATATATAATGTTGTAGGTGATAGTAAATGTGGACCTCAATCTAGTAAGTTACAATGTGAAGACTCAAATAAAATTAGTAGAAGGTACTAACTTTTGATTAAAAGAAAAAAAAGATGTAATAGGAAGTAATTTTGAAATAGAAAATTATCTAACGATTTCTTTTAAGTTTGATAAATCTAAAAACAGCAGAAATTTCAATATATTAAATTGATGGAAGAGGCATTCCACCCAATACCCAATTCTTGTTTTGATTGCAAAATAAATTTTAGCAACCCCTTGTTCAACAATTGTGGTAGAACAAACATTTAGCACTAGAGGAAATATTTTAGATAAACGACGTTCAAAATTAACTCCCGAATTGGTGGAGTTTCAAGCTTGTGGTAACGATTGGACAAAGTTTTAATATAGACAACAAGAGTTAGATCGCAATAATGAAACTGAATTCTTTGATGTCGGAGACACCACTACCACTGATACAAGAATGGGTAGCGACGATTGAGGATAAGGTAATTATGAGGTTATCAAATGTAAGAGAACTACATGAGCGTTGATTTTTCTATCCCCAAGAAGATATATAAGCGTTTAATGATAAATCATTAAGTTCAAGCCCCATCCCTCTCCTTTTTTCCCCTACATTTATTCGATAATACATTATTTCATAATTTCATAATTCATTATGTTCTTTTATTTCATAATTCATTATTTGATAATTAAATTACAATTTTATTACAAAGTCATCACAAATTAATTTTTAAACTCAAAAACTTTTTTAAAAAATCAAAACCGATTCGGAGCTAACAGTCGGCGCTTCCAAACCACCGAACTGGCCCAGAACCTCCGATTCCTCCAAATTTGGAATCCGAACCGCCGGTTCATGAATCGAAATCGGCGGTTCCCGAACCGTTACCACCCCTAAGTGGGCACGTGGTGGAATACGACACTGATATCAGCAGCGATGGCTGTAAGTTTCATTTTCTAATGACAAGTTGTATTTCTTGTGCTTTTTTAATTGTATTTGTTGTCGTCATGATCAGTACACATCATTCTTGGTCCATGTTTATCAATTATCTACTATTTTCAATATCTATTTTGTGTATGTTTTGTTGTTAACATACACACTTATTTGTTCGCGGTCCCCTATTTACTATTTTTATTTTGTCTTTTGTGTCCATGGTCCTTGTTTCTGAAATATTTATTCATGGTCTACAAATTTTAATATGTTATTTTCCTAGATAAACCAAAATGCCGTGCTGTGAGACTGTTTTGACTAATTTCATGTGGGATGTTGTTCACGAATGATAAAGGTAAGGTGAAGCGTTTGGAGGCTTAATTGATTGTATAACATGCACATGCTTGTTATGAGGTTTGTAATTGCAGCTTGACATTTTTTTTCTTTCTATTTGCGTTAGGTGATGGATGCGAAGAAGTGAATTATGCCACGTCAGGCTGTGCTAAGGGTGTTGAAGAAGGTGGATTTGCCATTATTAATCTTGATGAGTTATACAGAAGAAATGTGCAATATTTGGAAGGTAGTTCAATGTAAATGAGTACGGAGGTTGGAGACATAAGCTTGTATATAGATACATTATCTAATAATGTAGATTTTCTGAATATGGGTAGTCAAGTTGAGTATACACATCCTAAGTTTAATGCTAAAGTGGACATGGAGAATCCTACCTTTAAATTGGGGATGTGCTTTAGCAGTGCTAAAGAGTTTAGAAAAGCGGTTATGAATTATGCCATTAAAAATGGGAGACGGGTGAGATTCACTAAAAATGCACCAAATAGGTTGAGGGTAGTGTGTTTTGATGGTTGTGATTGGCTTATATATGCTTCCAAAGTGCAGAGGGAGCAAACTTTACAAGTTAAAACCTTCAAACCTATACATATATGTAATAGAGCTCCACATGTTCCTCAAGTAAGCTCTAAATAGCTGGCAAACAAGTATTGTGATCGGTTGAGGAATAATCCAATATGGCCATGTGCTTCAATGAAGAAAACAATGGAATTTGAGAATGTTTTAAAGTTGTCCAAGACAATGGTCTACAGAGCCAGGATTACGATAATGAGTATGGTCACGAGGAATGAGGAGGAGCAATTTGGGATGCTTAGAAGTTATTGCCAAGCACTTCTTAATTCTAACCTAGGATCCACTTGTGTAATCAAGAGTGAGCAATGTCAAGACCAATTCAAGTTTGAAGGAGTCTACATATGTCTAGAAGCATTAAGGAGGGGCTTGTAGAAGGATGTAGGTGTTTTGTGGGGTTTGATGGTTGTCATTTGTCATCAGGCTACAAAGGCATATTTCTAGCAGTTGCGGGCATAGATGGAAATGATCAGATGTATCCATTTACATGGGCAGTCGTGGGATAAGAAACATACAAGACATAGCATTGGTTCATTAGTATGATCGTAGAAGATTTAGGGATCATAGACCCTGCAAATTCTAAGTACTGGGCTTTCTTGTGTAATAACCAGAAGGGATTAGTGCAAGCACTAGCAAATTTGATACCTGAAGCACAACATAGATTTTACGTGAGGCATCTTTATGAGAACTTCAAGTTGCATCACAAAGGACTAGAACTTAAACTTTTGGTTTGGAAGGCTGCCATGGCAACTAGGGTATGTGATTTTGAATTGGTAATGGAAAAGCTTAAGGCAATTAATCAAAAAGCCTATGATTAATTATCCCAAAGGCCTCTAGTGCAATGGAGCAAGTCCCACTTCAGAACAAGCTCAAAATGTGGCGCTTTGTTGAATAATTGGCGCGAAAGTTTCAACAAGAGCATCATTGATGCTGGAGACAAGCCTATCATCACATTGCTTGAGGCCATAAGAGTGCAACTCATGGAAAGGATTCATAAGCAAAGAGATGGATTGACTAATTACAATGGTATGATATGTCCTAAGATCCAGGAGACATTAGATCTTCAAAAAAAGTTTCAGCATCATAGATTCCTACATGGAATGGGGATGGAATGGGGAGGATGAGTTTAAATTGAGTGGACCATATGGAAACAAGAGGGTAGTTAATTTAAGACATAAAACTTGTAGCTGTAGAAGATGGAACATTAGTGGAATCCCTTGTTATCATGCTGTGGCAGCTCTTGTATACCTGAAGGAACAACCTAAAAAATGGGTTCACACATGCTTTAGTTTGGCAACATTCATGCGAACTTATAGCCACGTTATGCATGCCGTAGATTCTAAGGACATATGGCCTACTAGAGAGCATTTACTCCCACTAGATGTGCCTAAGCAAGTTGGTATAAAGAAAAAATAAAGAACAAAGTCGATGAATGAAATAGCTGATAACAATTTAAAGAAAAGGAAGAAGAAACTTGTGCAAGAGCTCGTGGGAACTAAGTTGAAGAGACAAAATACCACAATCACTTGTGGGAAATGTGGTGGATTAGGCCATAGTAGGTACTATTGCAAGAATCCATCAGTTGCATCAACAATGGCAACATCTACATCTACCTCATGCTCACAAAATGTGGTAGAAAGCACTTCATCAGCCCCAACATCACAAACTGAGACAGTTGAACTACTCACGTCATTTTTTAGCAATATGAAGAGCTCAATATCATCTATGGGAAGAGAGAAGATGCAAGTGTCCATTTATGTTTGATTTTTTTTCATAAAAGTGTTCTTGTGATTGACTTTGTTTTAACTAATAATTTATTTTTTAATTCGACTTTAGGTAAAGAGGAGGATGTGGAGACCGAAACATGAAAGTGGTTGAAGACGAGCAACTTTTTGATTTTTATAAGATTGACAACTTTTTGGGATGTTTGTCATGTTTTTCTTTTTCAATCAAACAAGGAAGTATGCATGGGGTCCTATTTCTGTTTTTTGGCATGATAAAGGATATGAAGATGTAAAGCAAATAGTTGAAGCTATGAAAGGTTGGGACTGCTGGCTTTTGTTGGTGAGGTGAGTGGCTTTGGTCTAAATTATTCTTTAAAAGATCACTTTTCAATGCCAAGAATCTCTTAGAGTAGCTGAAACCTTCCTGTGCACATTTTCATTGTTATGCACTTGAATTATATTGAATATGGCTTGCAAAGCGAAGAAAGGGCATCTCCTAATGGTTTTGAAAGTTGGAACATATACGTGTGGCTATATAGATGTAACAATTTTCTCTTCTCTTCATAATCGTAGTGAAATAAATATTTGCATAGCCTAGTGTTTCAAAAGGTAAAGGTGCATCTGCAACTTTTGTTGAAGAGGGTAAAGGTGCATCTGCAATTGTAGCTTCTAACTTTTGTTGTGGAGGTGAGTAGCTTTGTTCTAAATGATTCTAAGATCTCTTTTCATGTCTTGGATATTATTTGCAAGCTAGTAATATCGTGCAATGCTCGTTAGATATGATGCTGCCGATGAAAAGAAGCGGTGATGTCTGTCGAAGAGGTCCACTGGGATATGCTAGAGTGGTTTGCAAAGTTTGTCAATTGAGGGAAGTTCTGGCATCTGTTGAACCCCTACTCTTTGGCATGTGACACTTGACAGCTTGTTGTGTAACAATGCCGATGCTGTTTATTTTCTACATTTTGTGATTGTCGAGAAAATGGGGATTTTGTTTTCTGTTTTTGCATCTCGACTAAAGTCTAATATAAAGATTATACGAAATAAAATCCCTCTTTATGAAGCTTGTGTTCTATTTTATGATAATTTGGTAATGCTCAAGTAGGACTTTAGATGAAGTTATACCTAGTTTTTATCTTTTTCCCATTCTGCTTCCATGTGAAAAGAGGATGAACTCACACTCAGCCCAGTATTAAAGTTGAGATCTACGATGCATTATGCCCATGGGGCCTCACATTCAGCATTCTTACCTGAGAGCTTTTAAAACTTTTGTTTTATGATGTGGGTGCAAAATCAGTTTTGCTTGTATTGTAGTCCATTTGCTTGCAACTGCATGTTTAGAAGAATATATCTCACTAGATTCAAAAAATTGTACACTTTGTTATGCTAGCAGACAATGAGACGGCAAAGAAAATTCAGTGTCTAGCACTAATCTTAAGTTCAACATTGGAACTTGCTATTTGCTAAGGACCAATCCCAAAAGAAAATTATACACTATGTATTTTGTAATCACAACAAGCAAAAGAAACATGTTCAGCAAGGTACAAAAGAAATACCACAACCTCTAACTTCAGATGAAGCCATTCGATAAATATCTTTAGAAAGGTACAAAAGAAATGCCATAATCTCTAGCTTGAAATGAAGCCGTTTAGCAAGGTACAAAAGAAATTCCACAACCGTGCATTGCATCACATTAAAATCAGAAGAAAAAGAAGACTCTAAAGGTTCAACTTCATGAGGAATCTTGCTATCATTGATGTTGAAGTCGTTGCCTTCCAAGGAGCCGTGCATGGCAACATATAACTCAGAACCAGATCATTCACTACACTATCAAACCTTATGCCCATACTCCTCTGATAGAGTCAACATTGTCTCAATTTGTCTTCTCTTTTGCACAATGTCTTCATATACATAAATTATGGAAATCGATTTCAGGTCCAATTGAACCGGTAGAAGTTTTCTTCCGCTGATTTGATGTCCAAACTATTCTTTGAATTTCTCCAAACTACAAAAATGAAGGACAAGAACAGTTTTGAAAGTCAAAGTAGCATTCATGTGGATATTCCTAAGCTTCAGAATAAAATGAAATCATCAGTCCACCCACCACAATCTTTGAGCCACAAACTAGTGCTGGTAGGATAGATGGAAGCAACAAAAACTCTGTTTCCCCTACATTATCGACTGTTCCCGCCTCGGAGCAAAAGCTGACTCTGTTCCCTCTCCACCTTGCAAGTCTCGGAAAAGTAGCCACTAGCCTAGGAGCCCTTGGTTTTATTAGGGCCACAGTTGTACTCCTGGGGGGCTTTGCCATTACCTAGTTCATCGCCATCATTTTATTAATCACTAAATTGAAGGAGTATGAAAATTCAGCAGGAGTAATGAGCTAGAATGACAACATCAGTCCACTTGATCAATATCTGATGCTAGAATTAGCAGCTTTTGAGTGCTAGAGCTCCAGCTATAGAGCTCTATTTGAATCCATGAAGATATGCTAAGTCCTGTAAGCTCTGCTACAAGGAAGAAAAGGGGAAATTTCTGAAACACAAACGAAAAATGTTAGAAAGCAGACATTGTGAAGGAAGCCAACCTAGATATGGACTTCTTCAGAAGTTCCTAATTTAGGAAAATTAGGGTTTCGTTCAAAATCCCTAACCCTTCACACGTCGCTGTCATCAGATCGCATGCTGCCCCCCCCCCCCCCCCCGGTCACACACCACTGCCAGCCCCAAGCCACCAGCTGCACACTGACCCTCGCTCGGGCAACACTTCCATAATCCCCACCCTTTGCAGGCTTTGTGTGAATCATGAGAGGAAGATTTTCATTCAAAATCCCTCATCCTTTGCACGCCGATGCCACCCGATCGCATGCCATTGTTGATCGCACCTTGTTGCCTAGTCGCACTTCCCACGAGGTCACACGCCACCGGTGCCCACTGATCCTCGCTCTCTTTAGGTTTGTTTGTTCGCAAAGTGGGGAAGAGAAAGGATCATTGGGATTTATAATTTTGTGGATTTTCTTTTTATTCAAAATTATATTGGACAAAAATACCCTTATTTCGGTCGCCGGAAAAGTCATATGCTTATCGGCTATTGGGTATTTGGCCAGCCGACGAGCTCAGACCCTTCTTTGAAATAAGATTGGGCGCTTTAGGCCCTTTTTTTGAAAACACTGTCCACTTTGGACCCTTTTTTGAGAAAACAAAAGTACTTGGGGTCCTTTTTTGAAATTTTCCCAAAATCTTATCAGTTTAAGAAACCAACTAACAAATTTTTAGTGATTATCCCCCAAATTTTTAGAAATATCTTGACATATCTCCAAGCTTCCTTGACTTCGTGAAATTAAAGACAACATCAACAAATCTCCACTCGAACCAAGAAAACGAATATATATATATATATATAGATATATATATATATATATATAGTATATATATATATATATATATCTCTCCACCATACCTTCGCAAAGATACACCCACACCTATACCAATACAGCCTCCACTAACTTTAATGATGAGCGAAAGAAATCAAGTCCCTGCAGGACTCGAACTTCTTTGTAGTAACCTTCTTTATGAGCATATCCATGGGATTATCTTTAGTATAGATTTTCTTTATAGCAATACTACCATTCTCCACAAATTCTCACATCTTGTGGTACCAAACTTCAATGTGTTTCATTCTGGAAGGAAACACTTGATTCTTCGCGAGACATATTTGCACTTTGCTATCACAATATAGTGTAGTACTTCCCTGCTTTGAACCCAACTTTGGACCAAACCGATCAACCCTATTCCTTGTTTTGCAGCCTCAGTTATTGCCATATGCTTAGCTTCAGTTGTAGATAATGCTAAAGTAGACTAAAGCATTGCCCTCCACGAAATAGCTCCCCCCCAAGAGTAAAAACGTATCCGTGATGGACCTTTGCTTGTCTAAATCATCAACAAAGTCCTAAATCGACATAACCTATTAAATTATCGATGCTCCCTTTGAAACTAAACATCAACCCATTCTGATAGTTCCAGCCAAATAATGAAAAGATCCACTCAATAGTTCCCAATGCTCTTTACCCGAATTGCTCAGTATCAGCTGACGAGTCTCAATACATGAGCCAAATCCAATCTGCTACAAACCATAGCATAAATGAGGCTCCCTATTGTGTTGGCATAGGGCACTTGAGATATCTTTGTAACCTCCTCATGTGAACTACGGCATTGTTTCTCGGATAATTTGAAGTAATTTGCTAAAGGTGTACAAACTGATTTAGCTTTTCCTATGTTGAACTGCTCCAAGACCTTCTTAACATACTTCTGCTGATTTACCCAAAGCTTACTTGCATGTCAATCTCAAAAGATTTCCATACCAAGGATCGTTTTATGACACCAAGATCCTTTATTTTCAAACTCGTTGCTTAACTGACGCTTTAGTGAAATGATGTCTCTCATTTTTCTTGCAGCAATCAACATGTTGTCAACATAGAACACCAATAGAATAAGCGATTGATCATCCAAAACTCTATAATAGACACAAGAATCATGCACACTCCTCATGTAGCCAATGCGAAGCATAAAAGAATCAAACCTGTTATTCATTGCCTTGGAGATCGCCTCAAATCGTGAAGTGATCTCTTGAGCAAACAAACGTGATTCTTTTTCCCTTCCACCTTAAAGCCTTCAAGCTGCTCCACCTAAATTTTCTCCTCCTAGTCACCATGAAGGAATGTCGTCTTCACATCTAGTTGCTCGAGCTCTAAGTGGCCATGATGGCCACCATAGGTAGTAAAGCATGAATTGACGTGTGTTTCACATCTGGGGAAAATATTTCATCGTAATCAATCCTCTCCTTCTATGCATAGCCATTAGCAACAAGTCAAACCTTGTATCTCTCTTGCTCTTTGTCTATTACTGCTTCCTTTCTTCGAAGAACCCATTTGCAGCCAATGACTTTTTGATCCTTGGGTTTCTTCACAAGTTCCCACGTCTTATTCTTTTGTAACAACTTCATCTTCTCCATCATAGCAGTTATCCACTTTTCTTTGTGATCCCTTTTCAGAAAATTCATGATAGGAGCTTGGATCGTCGGAGCCTACGGTAAGAGCATAAGTAACCATGTCCTCAAAACTGTACTCTCTGGTGCTTTAAGAGTGTGTCTTCCTCAAACCGTCGTAGTAGTACGTAGAACTTCTACCGTTTCTTTAACTTATGGAGCTTTATCAGATGACTCGCTATTCTCTATAGATTCGCTAGCTTCAAGCTCCACCTTAACAATATATTTATTACTCTCCTCTTCAGTCACCGTGTGTGGCATGCAGCTTGACTTTAACATTCCAAATTCATTAGACGCAATATCCTTCCTCGTTAGAACTTTCTTCTCACTTGGATCCCATACTTTGTAGCATTTCACTCCTTTCTCGTAATTGAGAAATATGCACTATTTTGATTTTGGATCCAACTTCAAGTGCTTTGAACTCTACAGATGTATAAAAGCAGGACAACAGAATATTCTTAAATTAGAATAATCGACATTTTTACCAGTTCATACCTCTTCGGGAATTTTGTAGTTAATTGCAATTGATGGAGACCAATTCACAAAATAATATGCCATACATATAGTTTCTGCCCAAAATTCCTTGCTTAGTTTCGCATGAAGCCTCAAGCTCCGAGCTCTCTCTAATATGGTTTGATTCATCCTTTTCACTACATCATTCTGTTGGGGCATATTCAGAACTGTAAAGTAGGGTCTAATCCCTTCATTCTTGCAAAACTCCATGACCGGTATCGATTTGTACTCTTCTCCACTGTCTAATCTCAAGCACTTAAGCTTTTTTCCTCTTGAAGTCTCAACTTTGACTTTCCATCCTTTGAACTTGTCAAAGACCTCACTTTTGTGTTGCATAAAGTAGACCCAAGCTTTCCAAGAGAAATCGTCAATGAATGTCATGAGGTATTCCTTCATACCTTTTGACTTTACCAGTGAAGGAACCCATACATCCGTGTGTACATACTCGAGCACGCCCTTGCTCGTATGAGTTGCAACCTTAAACCGTACTCTACATTGTTTTCCAAGCACACATAATTTGTAGAAATCTAATTTGCATGCTTTCATACCTTGGAGTGCATTTCTCTTGTGAAGCTCCATCAATTTCCCCCATATGCCCAAGATGCATATGACATAGATAGGTGTTATCTGTCTCCATGCTAGCATCTGTGGACACATATGCTCCACCTTGCATTATGGTTCCTATAAGTCGATATAGGTTCCCATATCTCTGTCCTTTAGAACAACCAAAGCTCCCTTTGTCACCTTCAAAACTCCACCTTGAGCTGAGTATTTGCACCCATTGGATTCAAGTGCTCCCAATGAAATTAGATTCTTCCTTATACTTGGTACGGGACACACATCCGCTAGGGTTCTGATCATGCCATCAAACTTTGAAAAAATGAAATTAGAAAAATAAATAAAAGAAAAACATATTCTCGGGTAGACCCTAGAACTGGATCAAAAAAATAGAGTAGGTTCAAAATTAAGTTCAAGAACAAAAAGGGTAGGTTCCTAAATCGATACAATTGTGTCAATTCAGCCTTATTGTTATTATTTAGCCAATTGAATTCTAAACCTTCTGTAATTATGAATTGCAATAAGTTTAAGACTTTTTGATAATTTTTTCAATTTTGAAGATCAACTAATGGACATGTAGTCGTTCAAGTGTGTTAGAGATATAAAAAGGGTAGAATTGTCTTTGGGTTATCAGGTTTTATTGTGTACATATATATTGAGTTTTTATCAATAAAACAATAAGACATTTTCTCCTTTTACATGGATAACGCCTAGCTCCGGCATTATCCAGCCACTTTCATCACTTTCCTTGGCGTGAGATGCTCTCGTAGCTTCAGTTTCTTTCTTCGTTGGACTTGGGTACTCTCTGTTCATGGTTGTTGTTGTTGTTTAACCATGTCAATACTCTTTGTTCACTCTTTCGTGGAGATTGTTTTGGTATCAAACTTTTGGGATGATTACTGTTCACTTTTGTCAAAACTTTTGACCGTATTCTCTGTTTAACTATACTCTCTGGTTGAAACTTTTGACCGAGATTTTGAATGCTTGACCAAGACTCTTTCACTTGTTGGTGCTGATGGTTTTTTGAATGTTTGGTGGATTTTTGAGATTTTTGTTAGTAGATAGGTTGGCATGACAATAGATGCTCCAGTATACCACTTTGATTCTCTGACTTTTTGGGTTATTGATTTGTTTGAGTTGATTTAGAGTGATCATCAATTGCAATGACTGATCCTAAGAAGAGTGGTATAATGACGACTAAGGTAATTTCCTCTTCATCTTTTTGAATTACTGATAAAAAAACTTGGGTGTATTATCAACTTTCAATAATGGAAGAAGATTGTTAAGTTTGTGTTGACGAGTAGAAATCAGCATATACACTTGACGGGAACTAAACTTGCTAATGATGCAAATTGGGATGTTATTGATGCATGTCTTATGGGTTAGCTTTGAACTCTATAGAGAGTAATATTGTAGACTTGATAACTCATATTGATACAGTCAGGGAATTGTGAGGGTATTTGGATGTATTGTATTTTGGCCAGAACAATATTTCTAGGACATATGAACTATCACAGGAGTTTCACCAATCTGAGAGCAAGGGGCATTTCATTAATCAATACTTTGTTGATTTCAATAGAATGTATGAAGAGTGAATGCTCTTCTTCTTATCTCTTCTAATTCTAAATAAATGCAACTTCAGATAGAACAATTAGCTGTAATGAATTTTCTAGGAGGTTTTCGTTCAGCCTATGATGCTGTTAGGTTTCAAATTCTTGGAGGAGAGAATATTGCATCACTTAGAGATACATATGCTCGAATTCTTCGGGTATCTCGTGTTTCTTCTCAGAACACCACAATTGTAGTTGATAGTTCAACTCTTGTCTCTCAATGTTGAATTGGTAGAGGTAGGGGTGATGAAGGAAATCATGGAGGATATACTAGTCGTGGTGGCCATGGTGGTCGAAGCACAAGAATAGGAGGAATAGAAAGAGGCAAAGACAAAGACAGCTTTATGGTCAGTCCCAAGCTTTTGCTGAGAGCCCACGGGGTACTCGGACTTGTCATTATTATGGAAAACCTAGCCATATTTAAAAAATTTTCTACAAGTTACGTGATAGATTAGGACAACAACAACAGTTTGCCAACGTTGTATCTGGCACTGACTCTTTGTCTTTACCACAGTCTTCTCAAAGCAATATAGTGGTTATGACTGATGAGGAATTCGCACGGTACAACCAGTCTCATATTCACAGCCTTCTTCTTCCACTGCTACTCTCGTCCAGATAGGTAATACTACTGCATGTATTTCGGCTAGTTCTCGCCCTTGGGTCATTAATTTCAAGGCATCCGATTATATGTCAAGTCTTTCAGGTATATTTTCCTCTCTTACTTCATCATCATCCACTATTACTTTAACTAATGGTCATCTTCTCAAGTTAAGGGAGTTGGTACAGTTCATCCAACCCCTTCTTTATCATTATCCTCAATTCTTTACATTCTAAAATTTCTTTTCAATCTAATATCTGTTAGTAAATTAACCAAACACTTTCAGTGTTTAATGACTTTTTACCCTGATTCTTGCATTTTTCAAGATTTGGCTACGAAGAAGATAATTGGTAAAGGACAAGAGATGAGGGAGGGGGGTTGTATGTGCTTGAAGATGCTCCTTCATGGCTTACACTAGTATTGCTTCTCTACATCAGATCATTGTCGTCTTGGACATTCTTCGTTGCATAGTTTTCAGAAGTTGGATCCTAGATTTTAGTCTCTTTCCAATTCAGATTGTGAATCATGCCAACTTGGCAAATTGTATTATGTCAGTTACTCCCCTCGAGTCAATAAAAGAGCTGTCTCTCTTTTCTCATTAGTTCATTCAAATATTTGGGATCCTTGTCATTTGATTTTCAATTAGAGCTTTAGATACTTTGTTACTTTTGTTGATGACTATTCTAGAGTTACTTGATTATATTTAATGAAAAGTTGTTCATAATTATTTTCTATATTTTGAGCATTTATTTCTGAAATTTATACCCAATTCGGTATGCAAGTCAAAGTTTTGCATTCTGTTAATGCTAAAGAATACTTTTCTGCACCTTTTTTGACTTTATAATTCAATGTGGTATGATTCATGAATCTTCTTATCTTGATATACCTCAACAAAAAAGGTGTAGTTGAAAGGAAAAATAGACATTTATTAGAAGTCATCAGGTCCATGTTATTTCAGATGAAGATTCCTAAAACCTTTTGGTCCGATGCTGTTCTTACTGTATGCTATCTTATTAATCATATGCCTTCTTCCGTCTTACGTGGTGGTATTCCTTTCTCCACTTTGTTTCCTAATCAACCTTTGTTTACATTAACACCCCGTACCTTTGGTTGTATCTGTTTTGTTCGTGATCATCGACTTGGAGTATCAAAACTTGATCTCAAGGCCATTAAATATATGTTTTTGGGCTATTCTCGTACTCAAAAAAGATATTGTTGCTATTCCCCAACCTTGAGGAAATACTTTATAACTACTGATATTTCATTCTTTGAGTCTACTCCTTATTATGAAGTTCCAATCAATGTTTTCGAAACGGATGAAGAATTAGATGTGACCATCATTCAGTCACCTACTCTAATTGTGTCACCATTGTCTACATAGGAATCTCCTCTTCTCAAGGTTTATACTTGGCGTTCTCGAGCCATAATTGATCCCCCCATCCTCTTGTCACTACTGCGTCATCTTCTGCTCCAGATCTACCTTCAGCTAATCCTCAAGTAATATCTGACCTTAACATTCCCATTGTTCACCGCAAAGGTATACGTGCATGCACTCAGTATTCTATTGCAAACTTTATCTCATACACTTATGTGCCTTCTTCTTTTCGATCCTTTTTATCCAGTGTTGATAAATATCATGTCCCCAAGTTTGTGGCCGATGCATTACAAAACCCTAGCTGGAGGATAACCATGGAAGAAGAATTTCAAGCATTACAGGTTAATGAAACTTGGGACTTTGTATTTCTTCCGCCAGGTAAAACTGCTATTGGTTGTTAATGGGTGTATACTGTGAAAGTCAATTCCGATAGTTCTCTTGATCGCTTAAAAGCAAGACTTGTTGCGAAAGGGTATGCCCAAGTGTATGGGGTTGACTATCTGGACACTTTCTCTCCTATTGCTAAGCTTACATCTGTTTGTATTTTGACCTTTCTTGGTGCCACATATAACCGGCCCTTATTTCAGCTTGATGTAAAGAATGCCTTCTTGCATTGTACTCTTGATGATGATGTATATATAGAGCAACATCCCAGATTTGTTGCTCGGAGAAGTCTGGTGGATTGGTTTGTAAGCTAAAGAAGTCCTTGTATAATTTGAAGCAATCTCCACGAGTATGGTCTAGAAGATTCTCTGAAGTTTTACACTTATTTAGACTGTTTAAATGTGAAAATGATAATTCTCTCTTTTACAAACAATCAAGGAGAGCCGGGCTATTTTTTATTGTGTATGTTGATGATATTATCACCACAAGAGATGACTCGATTGGTATAGCTGAATTAAAACTCTATCTTCAACAACAGTTTCAGACCAAGGACTTAGGAAAGTTGAAGTATTTCCTAGGAATTTAGGTGGCATAGTCAAAAAGAGGTATTGTTCTGTCACAGCGGAAGTATGTCCTGGATTTGCTCATTGAGACAGGTATGTTGGGGTCAAAGCCTCTTGATTCACCTATGGAACAAGGAGTTAAACTGGTAGCTGATGGAGGAGAAATTCTTGATAATCCTAAGAGATATATAAAACTGGTAGGTAAGCTGAATTATCTTACGGTTACTCAACCAGACATTGCCTTTCTAGTTAGTGTGGTAAGTCAGTTTCTATCTTCCCCTGGTACATCTCATTGGGATGCAGTTATTCAAATTTTGAGATATTTGAAGAAGGCTCCAGGAAAAGGAATTGCTTATCAAAATCATGATCATAATAGAGTTGAAGAATTCTCTAATGCTGATTGGGCATGATCTTCAGATGATAAAAGATCAACTATTAGATATTATATCTTGGTTGGAGGAAATCTAGTGTTATGGATTAGTAAGAAGCAGAATATTGTTGCCCGTTCCAGTACTGAGTTAGAATATAGAGTCATGGCACAAGTGACATGTGAATTAATGTGGATTCAATAGCTCTTAACTGAATTAAGCTTTAAAGCTTCGATTCATATGTTTCTATGGTGTGATAACAAGGCAGCAATACATATAGCTTCCAATCCTGTGTTTCATGAGAGAACAAAACACATCGAGATTGATTGTCACTTTATTCACGAGAAGCTCTAGAGTTGAATGATTATTCCCAATTATATTAGGACTGGTGAAAAACTTGCAGATATTTTTACTAAACCTCTAGGTATTGGGAGAATAGAATATAGTTGTAACAAGCTAGGCATGATTGATATTTATGCTCCAGCTTGAAAGAGAGTGTTAGAGATATAAAAAAGGGTGGAATTGTCTTTGGGTTATCAAGGTTTATTGTGTACATATATATATATATATATATATATATATTGAGTTTTTATCAATAAAACAATAAGATATTTTCTCCTTTACAAGGTGAACATCGAGTACCTCAATATGCCTAGAAGGACCTAAGTGCGGAAGGTGAATTGATTGAAATTGGGTGAAATCGTCAAGTATAGATGGATTTCTTTGTGGAGGAAGTTCACTCTTTAGACGATGTGGACAAATCCGCCAACTTAGAAACAAAGACCCGACTCTAAATCAATTGAGACTAACTCAAATTGGAGCTTTGGAGCTAATTTCACGCCTTGAATTCCACAGAGAAATGTTCTGAAAAGTTGGAATAGGATTTTCTGTTCTTCACTAAATAGAGGAGTGATAGACAAGTTTGCAAACATTACCAAAGGTTTCAAGGGTTGTACCGGTGAATTCCAGCCTTGTTATTGGGTTGTTAGGCATGAGAAAGTGAAGTAAGTCAAGTAAAAAATCCGAACCACTATAAATTGTTTTGCAAACTATTTTATCCCTTTCACCTTTTTTCCTTCTTGCTTATTGAAGATATTTGCTCCTCATATAAAAGACATTTGATGTGCGATAACTTTTGTACAGCGATCATTTTAATGCCAAAACTTTTTGTGAAGTCCAATTCATTTTACAATCAACTTACACCCTCTTAATGACATAAGGACACCTCAAGTGTCAAAATTTGTGTGCGGCACTCACTTTGGTACGAATTTTTTTTTATCACTTAAGATCTAATTTTTTTTAAAAAAAATTATTATTTGAGTGCCAACTTCAGTGAGTTATGCTGAAAATATTACATGTCATCTATGTGGCCCACCGGAGGATCCTAGTCATCATTTAAAAATCTAAAAATTAATAAAAAATTTCATGTAATATTAAAAAAATTAAAAAATAAGCTAAAACAAGAAAAACAAGCTAAAGAATTAAAAAAAAAAAAAAAAAGTTGCAGCGGCGAGTGCTTGCACAACCCTCGTTGCCGCTACCCCGCCATGGCAAGGCCGACCTCGCCTAGGTACAGATCTATGAGGTCAGCCTTGCCATGGGTCTACGATGCATTGACAGGGTCGCCAGGGCTCAGTGACATTCGCCGCTACAAACAACCCATTTATTTATTTTTTTAACATTTTTCTGTTTGATTTTAATTTTTTTAAAAAAAAATGGCTTATTTTTAAGTTTAAAAGTCCACATGGGCTGATTTGAAAAAAAAACTGCCGTAAATATTAAAAAAGTAAATGTAAATGACACATAATTAGTTGGCCAGAATCTCTCGCCATATACACTAAAGTGATTTTTTTTTTTTTCAATTTGGCATTTAAGTAAGCGGCCGAAAAATTTTAGTTGACCGTCAAAATGGCATCCTATGCGGCTCTTTAAAAATGGGTACGGAGACCTCCAGTTCTGCTCTTAAGCATCCAACACCCCAGAGAAAAAAGAGAGGGAGGGAGGGAGAGGGAGAGAGATATTTGAGAGTAGGAATGATATTCTTCGCACAACGAAAGACAACATTGTTCAATAAAAGACGATAACCTTATGCAAAAAAATAAATTCCAGCTTGCTTAAACCGCTTCATAATCGATCATAATCTTAACCAGTTTAGGGTCAACAATCTTGTTGAAGGCTGGCCTAGAGAGCTCGAAAGTGGTGTCGCATGGCGGCGAAGCGCATCGATCCACAACCGTCACGATCACTGAGCCCTTGCATGGGAATTTCTCACCGTACTCGGAGGGCCTGTGCAGTCACATTGAACTTTTTCCCGCATATGGCTCCATTATTCCAGATGGAGTCACTAGCGCGGCAACATCAGCCAGGTTCCTTCACCCAGGGCAATCCGAAGCTATAATTTCCCAAAAAGAAAAGGTGATTTAGGAATGTAGATTAAGATTGTGCAAAGTTCAATTTTCATAAATAAATAAAAAAAACGACACAACAAAAGAATGAGATGGTGAAAATAAACAAAAGTCGCAGAAGAAAGCAAATAAAATTTACAACGGGTACCAACACTTTAGTACAGTCCATGCAAAGAAAAGTTCTTACGCTTATGAGGCACATAGAAAGTCGCATTCCCCGGTGCTGCTGCACCTACGGACACAAGGCCTAAGAGTGTGCATACAACCATCAAAACCCTAGCCTCCATGCCTCCATGTATTGTTTATTTCTCAAGTTGAATGTATCAGATACTCACCAGAAGGCTGCTTCCTTAATATATAATCACCATTAAGCTATAATACATTTCAAAACTTTTAGGAAAAAAAACAAATAATGTTACCAAAAAGCCATTACATGCCTTAGTGGAAATGTAGATACTCAGTTGTCTACCGTGTTCATTTGCTTACCAACATATACACGCAAGATTCATCTTCTAAACCTCCGATTTTGGAAATCAGAATTGGGATTACAGCTGTGACACCATAGCTGTAATAAAGCTTGATTTGAAGTTGCATGTGATGCAGGAGAATCAAAGTTAGGAATTTCATGATGAGAAAAAACTCAAAATCCCAATTCAAGCCTCGTCAATTGACAAAGCCCATTTGATATTGTGCAAGCAAAGGGAAATTTTGGTCTCAACATGATTTAATGGGCACAGTGAACAGAAGGCGTTCAACATGGAGTTTCTAGAAGTTGAATAACGAAGGCTGATTCGGCTGGGTCAAGACTGAAGGAATGTTTGCTAGTTTAAGTAGGTTCATTATCAAGTACGTTTCCTATTTAACTAGGCTTCCTATTTGAGTAGATTCCTGGTTCCGGTGGTTTTCCTAATTTGAGAAGGTTTCCTAGTTCATGCTCGATTGTCTGCTATGCTCATTAGCTTTCCAACGTATAGCATTGCAGCAGAGCATATTACATCCGACCAAAAAAAAAATTACATATTGCAGCATGAGTCATCTTGCGCAACCTCTCAATTTTGGAATTGGGGATAGGAAAAGAGCTGTGATACCATATCTTATCCATAGCTTGATTGGAAGTGCTTGCTTTCCTATTTTACTATATCCAAAATATGAATATGCTTAATAAAAAGAAGAAGGAAGTCCATAATGACTAATGAACTGATAAACTTGGTTACTATTACTAACGTGAAGTGGATTGAGTTCCAGCATATTTCTGATTAAGCATCTAAAGAGGTAATGCTTATTTCCCAATTATGCATCTAAAGAAGTAAGAAAAGGCCTCTTTTACAAACCTACATTATCACAGCTTAAATAGTGTGTGCAGCATTGATTAAGAAGGAGAATAAAAGTCTATTGCAGGACAAGCCGGATAGATGGGTCACTTATGGGTGTAGTCTGCACTTCTCTTATTTGCATATCTGCTATCTTACAGCACCTTATTGAAGTTGACTATGTCCTCTGTTTCTAGTTTGCATGACAAATTTGAATTTATAAGGAGAAAGACCAAATTTTCAGGGTCGGATAATATATCCGGATAAGCGTTGAGCGAGGCAACTAACCTCAAGGACCGCATCAAGAGCTGTTGCGTGCCAAAGTCTCAGCCCTTGCAGTCTGCAACTGCAACCCAAGTGACAGCATTTGTTAAGAAACTTGTGATGCGTGTTACCAAATAACATGCGACCAAGGGAATAATGCTTAAGCAAACAAGGTAATAGCTCAATATGAAAAGTAGTGGACCAAGAAGACGTTATATTGCAAGCCTTTCATATTCGAGTTATCTATCAATGGGGATGATTGGTTGCAACGCAGGCTAATAGCACTGAAAGCAATGCAGGAGATAGATTATAAAAAGAAGAATAAAACATACAAGATGTAACCTTTCGGGGTTTCAACTAGTAACAAGTTACCTGGTAGATATTGTCATAAAGACAAAAAGTTAGGTGACTCTAGGCGACAGATCTAAGTGGAAGAAGAAGAGATTTTGAATACTAATGGCCAACAAGAGGGGACTAGGCACCCGTCAGGAAGAGATGGAACAAGTCCAAAAGGCGAGCTTGTGAGAAAACGCTATGAGATTGTTGATGAAGAGCATAAGAGATGACATCAGGCTTCTTGATTCACAATTTTAAACATATAAATAAAGAAGTCCAAGGGAGATCACACAACAAACTCAACAGACGAACATCGTTGAGAAAGTATGATTCACAATAAGTTGCCAAGCATAAGTAAAATGAAGTGGTCAAACTACCTGCACCTTCATGGGGCTCATATTGATAGGATGAAATTGAGTAGCACCATTTTGCACCAAGGAAAGTCTTTTGAGCAATAACCACGAGTAGAAAACACCAACAGGCTTGGCCTCTCCACTCGACCACCAATTGTTACCATAATTGAAATTGAATAAGGTAAAATACTGAAATTGCAAATTGAATGAGGTCACCAATCCTAAAAAGCAATCGTCTTTAGGAGATTGGAATAAAGAAATACTTGAGGGATAGATCAAATCATAACAAGACAGTCATAACTTATCATCATGCAAGCTATATATCTTCAAATCTTGTCCTGTGCCTCCCCGTAGATGAGTCCATCACCGGTTAGTGACCAAACAAACCAACACAATGGCAACATGCTTCAAGGATTATAGAAGCCATGTGCTGACATATCTGTTGCAACTCTCCACAGAGGGGTAAATGCTGCCCACATATTCTTGTTTAGTATTTGACAGCCTATCGCCTTTTCTTAGTAGAATGGCCACCTAGAGTGAAAGCAATAAACTGCTAAGAAAATCCAAAATTCAACAACAAAAGTTCAAAAATCCTTGAGCCTTTTCAGTTCCGCACAACAACAGATGCAACTGATGCCTAGCAATAATTCTTGTATGGAGCATGAAGGGATTTGTATTTTTAACCAATAATCTCCACATGAACCGACCCTTCCCAAAACTGATGAAAGCGAATTAATCCTCAAAACTATATGTCGAATAAAACTGGATATAAATCGCATAGCAAAGACATCACAATTACCGAAGGTTCTTATAAATCAAATGGGCATCCATGGGGCACAGCAAGCAGCCAGAAATGCAACCGCCAATCACGTATAAGCAAGGCCAAGCTCTGCCCTCTCATCACATCATGTAACGGAACCAAAACTGTAAACATAACCAGCTCTTGAATACAATCCATCAATTTATATAACATACTCTCTTTTATGCTCATTCCTTATACAAATTGTGAACGGTCCATTTACCCCAACCAACTTCAACTATATCCATTATTCCTCTAATTATCAACCCAAATTCTTTTCCTCCATACATATTCCAATCAATCTTTCTAACTATTAACATAATTAATTACCCAATTCTTAAAATACTCATCCCTCTTCCCATTC
>JAGVVM010002348.1:0-46663 GCA_019149425.1 Psidium friedrichsthalianum
GGCTTCGAATCTCATGCAGCTCAAATTGCAGGCAATCAGAGTTCTAGGATCGTGACACACTTTGTCTTTGTCTTTTCCATCATGTGTCTCGCTGATTTCTGCTGGCTCATGCAGCTCCTTGTCTTCCTTCTTCTCATCATTCTTTTTCTAATCCTTCTCTTCAACAGAAGGTGAACTTACGGACGCACTGCTATTTTGGCCTGTTGGTGTCAAATTGGACGAAGTTGTGGTCACCTCGCTAGATTTACTGTCAAAAATAAAAATAAAAAGTTCAGCCCATTTGAGGTGATCCAAGTAGGTGGATCTATTCCTGGAAGCGGGAACGGACCAACATTCACCAATTTCAAATTTTGGAAATCGAAAACTGCCCAGAATCGACCAATTGATTCTGTTCTTTTGCTCACCCCAAAGTACTAACTGATTTTATTTTTGTTTGGTCATATGTAAGTACTAACTTAAGCACAACAGACTTCCTCTCTTATTTGTGGTGTGCAGGTGTTTGGGGATTGAGAAGCTTCAGCCTAATGAAAGTGGGCTCGCGGATTTTGCGCATCATTAATGGATAAGAAAATGGTGTAATGAAACATGAAAAAATGTTGCATTTATCAATTACGGCTCTGCCAAATTGGTGATGAGGGATGTCAGTTGCAATTTTGGCAAGGGAAAATTGTCGGAAAGCAGAAACGTTAGAGCTTTGAAAATGACGACCACGAGATCGTTAGTACATTTTATGAGACCACATGTTTTCTTCTCTCAATGATGTGATATCTCTATGACTAACCAAGCATTCAACTTGGAATTGTCAACAACCAAAGGAGATTCATTTCATGGGATAGTAACGTGGAATCGATGGAATCGCAAAATCTGATGTGAAATGCGTAAAATAAAATTTGTAAATTAGATAAGACGCGAGTCAAATTAGTAATAATTAGTTGAAATAACCAATATTAGTTGCACTTGTAATGGCACAAGAAATCAAGATTCAATTGTGCACTTTATCCGCCCGCTTGCACACGTGCACACTCCAAACTAGGTGCTAATCTTGTCCCGTGGGTTAAGTGAGAGCACCTCATCTCTAATTACACAACATCTGAATTTGGCTAGGACATCTTGCTCCAACTTTCATGGGGATAACGACAATCAAAATCCTAAAACTAGTGTCGATCCGTCGCATTTAGTCTTAAAATTATTTTTCTTTGATTATTTAAATCCTAAAACTTGTCGTCATCCTTCAATTAATTATTCTGTTAACTCCTTTACTTTTAATGCATGGAAAAGTCCAACCTTGCATTATTATTTTTATTTTATTCATCCACATAGCAACGGAGGTTGTCAAAATCCAAAACGGTCCCGTTTAACACAATAGATATCATGATAATACTTTTATTTTGTTAGCCAATATAAAAATATTGGCTATTTTTGTGTTTTTTTTTTCCTACTTTTTTTTTGTCAATTTTCAAATATTTTCATATTTTCTGAAAATATTTTAAAAAATTGAAAAATATGAAAATTTATTTTTTGTTCAAAAATGGTTCCTTAAGTTTGGCCAAAGGTTTTTTATGTTAATTTTTTAAATTTTGTGATTTTTTGGATTTTCTTTGAATTTTATAAAATAAAATGCCGAAAAATATTGAAAATATGAAAAAATATTTTTTTTTTTCAAAAGGTTCCTTGTGCTTGGCCAAGGCTTCCAAATTTGATTTTTTAATTTTTTTTGAATTTTTATGGATTTTCTAAGATTTTTTCAAAAAAAAAGACTGATTAAAAATCAGGTGTCAATAATAATAACCCTTAAAGATATGCTAATAATAAAGGAAACAACTCCAATTAACCTCCCATTGATATGCCTTTGATTTGCCATAAATCAGCAAGTAATCAAGCAAGATATGACTTGAAATCAGCAATCAATCACATGTTGAATATTGCATAGAATCTTTAACTAATCTGGTTAGCAATCAATCAATTTTCAATCAATCAAGCTTGTGAATCGCCATGGAATTAGCATCCAATAATATGGTGAATTGATTATCAAATAATATGGTGAATTGATTATCTTATTGGAAAGGAAAGAATCAAAACTTTATTATCAACAATCCTAGTCGATAGTCTTCATACAAACATAGTCCATTGAAGCAAGTTGTAACCAAAATTAGCATTCCAATACAACAATAAGGATAAAGCTGAGTTAATCGATGAGTTTAGAATTGAGCTTGAGAATCGATTGACAAAGCTCGATACGCCCCACATCACTGAGTTCATTACCTCTAGTAGAAGTAATTTAGTTCTATCACTATTTTACTTAAGTGTCTAATCGACCTACTGTAAATTGATTAGTGGTGACTCCAAAGTTAGGTTAGGCACAAACCCTATGTTGCAGTTTGGTGTGAAGTTGGGAGAGTTCGAGCTAGGTTTTTGGAATGAAGATTTATGTTGCTACACACCGTTCAATTAGCCTCTGGTGACTACCCAAATGTCAAATATATTTAGGGCTAATCTTCTCCATGGCGGTGTGACCCTATTGGTTCGAAGTCAAGCTGTGATTCATTAGAATTTGGCCGAAATCAATGATTTTTCTCATCAGTCGAAATGCCCCGATTTATAATTCTACCAAAAAATCGAGATAAGTATAACACAAGTGTCATAACTTTCGTACGACGCTCACTTGAGTACCATAAATTTTTTTTTCATCCATTTAAGTGCCATAACTTCTAATTAACGTTCACTTGAGTGTCATAACTTTCAAACGATCGCTTAAGTGACAATATTTTTTTTTTAAACGTTCATCCAAGTGTTGTAAATAGGACATGGCATAAAACTTTTGGTGAAAAATATATTTATAAAAGTTATGGCACTCAAATTGTCACGCCCCGAACCCACGAGCCACGCGACATCCTTGTCGCACCTGTAAAATCGAATGGTCGACAATAACGACGGCCCAGGAAACTCGTCGTAGACCAAACGACTTCAGAGTTCCTGCTACAACGGAAGCGAATTCCTCCCAACAAATACACAGGAACGGGGTAGAGAGAGACAGACCAATCAGGCAACAAACCACTCTTTATATTACATGCCTTTCCATACAACTGTCGGAATGACATCATATACACAATTTAAAGCTCTCGTCATCTCATTACAACCCATTGCTCGACCTTTACAACAAAAAGACTTAGGTCGGCAAGTTTCTCAATTCTAATGGCGAGCAAACTGTAAAAATTTCTACCAAAGGCTTCTGCCTCCACCCAACTCGTCATTTTCCGTCACACCATCTGGTCCAGGAAGGATCAGTCTCTGGATCAATTTTCTTCTGGGTCCCCTGCCTTACTCGTATTATATTGCACTCATTGCGGGAGTCGGGGGTTTGAAAAATAAGGGCAATCACCTATGAGAAGAAATCTCAGCAAGCTAACCCCTAATCTCCTCCTCATGATGCCAAACAAACCTAGACCAAACTCTCAAGTCCCAACTCAAATACTCAAAATCACCGGGCCAAATTCTATTGCCAAAAAGCAGTTCAAATTTAGAAAAGTCGCAACAGAGTGGCCAAGCATATAAAGCATTTTTAACAGGCCCAATTCAGGACCACACAAAACCCAGATAACACAATCAGTTAATGGCTCAATAAAAGCAATTAAACTTGCAATTTGAGACCACGTCCAATCCAGGACAATCAATGCAAATACATTTGCAAGAACGCTCAATGTTGAGCCTCGAATTAGTAGCCAATTTGACCCGCGTCATATAGGCGTATCAGGTCCGACCCGCGTATCGTACGCATCAGGTCCGTGCTTCAACCCGCGTGTGGGACGCCTCAAGTTGGCACCTTATCACTCCAGCTACCCCGCGTCAAACGCTTCAGGGCGCACTGTGCCTCGACCCGTGTCATATAGGCACCTCATGTCGGCACATTTATCTCTCCAATTCCCCGTGTCATATAGGCACCTCAGGGCCATCCTCGACCCGTGTCATATAGACACCTCAGGTCAGCACACTTATCCCTCCAATTCCCCGTGTCATATAGGCACCTCAGGGCCATCCTCCATGGCTACATTCCCACGCGAAATCCATCGCTCTAGCCCTCCAGGCTAATAAAATCTTTTAAATTCATTTGGACAAAATCACCGGCCAAGTACGTTAGGCCACATTTCAAATACAAGTCCAAATAATTCACTCAGGCATACGAAACAATGCCATTTTCAATTGGGCAAAAACCTTGGCCAAGTACGTTAGGCTAAAACTTAAAACATGTGCCCAAATATTTCAATTCACATGGCCGACACAATGGCCAAATCAATCAATCTCTTTCACGTGCCCAATTTTATTAAAATGCCCAATTTCTCACATGAGATCCAAAATAACCCAAATAATTATTTCAAGTACACGAGAAATATCTTCAAATATTATTTTAGATACGAACACGGGCCCCCAAATATTTGGAATAATAATATAAAATATTACTCGGGCTTGGTTTTGCATAAAATGCTTCCTAAACCTAGTTTTCGGTACTCGAACCACACAGAACCCACAAAACTTGTCACTTTCGAATCAAAACTTAATTGGCAGCACGTGAACAGTATTCGGAGGTTTGTGAACAGTAATTTCAAAACACTATTTGGCCCGTTTTCGCTCTAAATATCCCGAAAATCCATTTTTCGGTACCTGAACCTCGCGGAAACCACACCAACCACCACCAACAGCATTATTCAAGTATAGACAGCAACATTTCATCAATCCACAGCATACTCACAGCCACAGAAATTGATTTCCATCAAATACGCCGATTACGACCAATTTTCCTAAACCGATTTACCACAAATCGGTCCCTAGAGCTAATCCATGGCAAGTCTAACATCATGAGCGAAGTCTAGAGGTTGAACTTACCTAAACGAAGTCAAAACAGGGCTGAGGATGCGGCGATGACCGGCGGTAACGACGACAACGGCGGATTCCGGCGGATTAAGTTCGAACTCGGGCTGTTCAAGGGCTGAACGAGTTGGTTTACAAGCTGAAAATCAATGTTTTCACAAGAAAATGAGCTCTAGGGGTCGCTGGGGTCAACATATATTAATATGAGCCCTATATGAAATTCGGGTAACAAAAGACTGGTTCGTCGACCGAAACGGAGAAGCAGATTTGGAAGGTCAAACGACCTCCGATCGAAGTGATTCAAGTTGGAATAGAACCACAAGACATTGAACTACAACATACCCAAAAATTGCAATGATCCAACGGTCGGATTTTCATCAGCGGCCGATTGAAGTTGGCAGCAGAAATCTGGAACCCAACAGAGAGAGAGAAAAATCCGAATTTTAGAGAGAGAGAGAGGAGAGAGATTTTTCTGGAAATAATGGAGGAGAGAGAGTGGTTTGACCCATAATTATCTTAAGGATAATTATTGGCGGTGACTATTAACCAAAAGCGACATAATGCTGAACGAATTGACTGATTTTTGGACTATCAGTGAAATTTGGACTTATAAATCTTGGGCCTCAATTATTTTCAGTCAAAGCTGGTCAAATTGGTCAAAAGATGATCGACGAGACATTTCTCGAAATTCGTGAAATTTCAGGACCGGGTGGGACTCAATCGGTGCTGTTTTGGCTTAATCGCGATCGGAAAGTAACTCCAGATTTCGCCGTAAAATTTTTCTAGTCTCTCTAAAAATATTCTTACCCTCATGCCATGGATTCTAGCTCAAACCAGGAGCAAGATAGAAATTTTCAATTTTGCCCCTTTTTCACTGGGCATTACGAGACCCATCTGCTCATTTTTCGCCTTTCTAGACAATGTCCAAATTCACAACTGTGACACTCCTGAGAGTCGATTGTCCTATTCCGGAACTCAATTCGTGGCCTCATTCATAAGATGGCAGCTTTAAACAAATTCTCAGACTAACGGGTGGCTTTTAGGAGTCACGCGTATCGACCATTTGGTCCACGTGCTTATATTCCTAGCTAGCCTTTCCCTTTGGTTAGTCATCTCAGAGTGGCCAGCTCCGAGTGAGATTCATTTATAGCGCCTCCATGAAATTACCATTCTGTATTCAAATTCCGGAAAAATGGTCGAATTTCAGAATGTCACACAAATGAATAATTGAAAAGTTATATGGCACTTAAGTGATCGATAAAATGGTTGGGACATCGGGTAGGGTTTGGGTCGGGTCGAATATGGTCTGACCCATATTGACCCGTCTAACCCATTTTGACTCATATTCAATGACCCATACCCGACCCAACCCGTAACCAATTCATACTCGACCTGACCCATTTTGACTTATATTGCCAAATCACGCTAATATTCTAAGAAAAATTATATAACTCATTTAACCTATTTTAAGCTTTTCACATGTATATGTTATCAGATAAAATTTTTACATCAAAATAAAAAAGAAAATTAAATAATAAAAAGATTATTAAATAAAATAAAAAATGATATTACTAAAATGCTTTCATGCAATAAAAAATTTAAGAAAATTTTTAATTTTTTCTTGATTTTTTAAGAATTTTTTAAAAAGTATTTTTATTTTATTTTTCTTTCATTTTTCTCCAGCTACGGTGGACGGCGATGGCGGCGGACGGCGAGCAGTGGCGGCGACGGCAGACGGAGACTGGTGGCAAATAGCAGGCGGCGACAAACGGTGATCGGTGACAGGCAGCGACGGCGGCAGCGGTGACCGCGACGGCAGCGGCAGAACACGATGGAGGAGGTGGACCGCGGTGGCAGCGGCGGACGGCGGTGGCGACGATCGGCGGCGGCAGCGGCGGCGGCGGCGGCGGCGGCGGACGGCGACTGCGATGGCGGCGATGGATGGCGATCGCGACGGTAGTGATGACCGGCAGACGACGCCATGGGCCCATTTGTAAAAATAGAAAATTAAAAAAATAATAAGAAAAAAGTTAAGCTTTGAGGCCCTAAATCCATTTGTAATTTGTAGGAGTTATGGGTCAAAAATGGGTTTCATGCATGGCCCAATTTTGACCCATTTAATTTCATTTCAACCTTTTTGATCTATTTTTAGTGAGTCCTTCAAAAGTTAATGACCCATATAAGACCCATTTTATATAAAATATGAGTCAAATATGGGTCTTTGACCCATATTGACGGCTCTAAGGAGCTGAGGTATATGAAGAATGGCTTTCTTTTATGAAGAATGGCTTTCTTTTTGGTCCCTTTCGTCTAGAAAAAAGTCCTTCTAGAGATCGGAGGATGCCTAGTATGAAGTTACTTGATTGAAAGGAGAAAGGAGAGGGACCAGGTAGTTTGCTTTGATAGAAGCTGGAAAATGCCACTCTTGTGCGGGATATGCTACAGGAAGTGCATGATCTACCAACTGCACAAAATGTTTGGGTAGCCTTATAAAAGGAAAAGCGATTCCTTGATCAGTCTGTGGCTCGAAAGCTTCAACTTCAGACCATAAACCCATCGTACCGCTGGAACCAGGCGGGCCACTACTTCTTTATCTATCCATGAAGGAGACCTCCATGGGAGCTGGGACAAGATGATAAGAGTGGACGCAATTATAGATAATTTGTTTCCATTAATATCTGTCCTAATCACAAATTAGTTATAGATATTTAATTCATTGACCTGACTTCCTGAATAGTCAGACCAGTCCACGCGCCCCGAGCACTAACATTTGGCCTTCATCTGCATGCAAAAATGCAAATCTTCGCACATTCTCGTCTTACTTCAGCCATGGATGCCATTGACTCGACACATACGCACACGGAAAATGGGAAAATATCCTAAGTTTGGTAATCAGCCGTGGAGTCCTCCTCCTCCTATAAATCCATAACAAACCCTGACGTGGCCACAAGCAGCATCACTTTCAGCATCTCTCTCGCTCTTATATCCTCTCACTTGTTCTTTTCCTCGACCATTCTCACAGCTTATCAAGCTCCGAATCCACAAATCTATTGTCTCTTGTTATATATACCTGTTCAATCGATCCGCAAAGGGTGTGCGAGTGTTCTCATCCAATCCGATGATAAACTACGGATCAAAGAAGAATTGAAAATGGGGGAGAAAGTGATGGTGAGTGAAGTAGCATCCAGGAAGGTGTCCAAAAATAATGAGAAACAGCACCATAGCCTGATCAAAGTCTTGAAGCCCAAAGTGTACATCAGAGACGCCTGCACCTTCAAGAGGCTCGTTCCGGAGCTCACCAGCAATGCCGCCTCGGTCCCATCAGTCCCCTCATCGCCTAATTCGCCATCTCTATCGCCCAACTGTTGCATCCTGACCAGCTGCCAGGAAGCAGCCGGCCAAGGTCAATGCAAGCTCAAGCGCCACCGATCCCACTTCACGTCAAAGATCGAGATCGTCACAGAGACTCCCGGAGCATGAGGGTTGAGGTTCAAGCGCCCACTATCGAACCGTCTCGGATCATGGGCGACATCAATCATCAGGTAGGTTTGGTGAGTCTTGACGAGTTGGAATCTTGGCTATTGGAGGATGTGGATCATCTGGCGGTTCCGTACTGTGAGAGTAGCTATTACTATGATCACCACCAAGAGGTCAGCACTATGATTATGGCTTCTCAGGGATGTTGTGAAGATGGAGTTTTTCCATTTCCTGCATCAACATGGTTAATATGCATATAAAGGCACAGCCTTTCTGATCAAATTCATCAAGTGTAGAGAGATTCATGTTTTGTAGACCAATTCATTTGCTCCAACCAAGTCCATGTAGGACGACCGATGTCCACGTCAAAAATTTATGACTCAATTAGCAAAAGTGCAATAGATTTATGCCTTTTTGAACAATTTTCTTGATGCCATGATAGCTTCATCCGCAATTTCTTTTGCGTTTATTTGCTCGATGAAATTGCATGTGGAATCTTTGTTAACATCCGGGAATTCATAATTGGAAATTGATGACATGGAGTCCATCGACCATCTTGCGTGACATTGTCAGTGCGGACGTGAAAATTTTTAATTTGTAGGCTTCAACACATCTCATACCGAACCTCACGATTCTTAGGAAGTCACCCATCTCATATATACTAAACGTTGTGTTGTTAACTCTTGCGAGTTAATTTCAATTTCAAATATGTAAATTAGCACATTTTCTCCCGATTTCGTGATCAATTCGTTTCATTCTTGCCCCTTTCGTCATGTTATAAGTGTGTTAGGAGCCGCTCTTACTCTTAGCCCTCTCGCCCCGATGATCACTTCTCGTAGTGGTTACAAATCTCTTTTTGCAAATTGTATGTATTTAGTTTACCAGTGCTTGATCACGTGGGTCTTTGCAGTTAATTCAGAATTCTAAAAATTAGTTTATCCAGTCCATCCTGTTAATATCTTTGTAAAAAATCCCACTAATACGTAATTATACGTAAGAAGTGACCAATTGGTTACCCACCAGGACACTACGGGTCACTCCTCTAAAGATTGTCGAAGTCCTACCGCTGATTAAGTGATTACTTAGATTCATACTAGCCATCGTAAAGGAACATTATCTACTTTTCTCTTTTTTTAGAAAAAAAAAAAGCAGATGATTGCTGAAAATATGAATACGTATTATTGGAAACAAAGAAAATTTTTCGCTTCTGTCAATATTTCTAAACACAAAACCGATCCAGATATCCCCTGACGACAATTTTTTTTTAAAAAAATTCCTTCATAGTGAAAATACATCAAAAGGGTTAATACCACCCACCCTAGAGGTGAGAACCACTCGATAGGGCCGGTTCTACAAGATGAGAAACACAAAAAATCCGCTTGTTTTATGGAACTACCTAAGAACTGAATTATTGGTCCGATCAATTTCCCGGGTGGGTTCATAGAACCGATCCTACCAAGCATCAGTGTCAATTAAAAAAAAGACTCACACAAAAGTGTGCGTTTGCTTGATGTTAAAATTCATCAAATTGTGCCAGTTACTATGTATCCATGTTTCATCTTTTATGTATTTGAAGATGTTGTAGAGTCAGGGTACGAGTGGAGTGATGCGGCTGAATCCATTTACCATACAAGCTTTTGACTGCAAAACAAGGACAATGTTTTGTCCTACCTTGTTTATGGAAGACACCTAGGTTATCTTCATAGTGGCTTGGCTACACAAACTTGAATTTATATATATATATATATATATATATATATATGTATGTATGTATGTATATATGTATATAAACCAGTCCGGTCCAACTAGTCCGAGTGGGTGGTTCCGAACCGAATTAGTACTCATCGATTCCAGCATATTGGAACCAGGAACCAACTAGTACACGGTGAGAACCACCCAAAATCGGCTAGTTGGGTCCAGTCCGGGTGGTTCCTAGTTTTTTTTTTTTTGCACAGTCTTAATTGATACCATGAAAAACATCAAACTTGTACACATACGATAAATTTACTCAAGACCACAAAAAATTTCAAAGTGGTGCATCTATGACAAATTTATTGCAAACTAATTTTTTGACCATGAAAACCCCAAAGCCATACATTTGTGATAAATTTATTACAAACTAATTTTTAATCACAAAGAATTCCAAACTAGTACACCTGACAAATTTACTTAGTTTTCATTAAATTGGGTGATTATCACGAAAAACTCTAAAGTGGTTCACCTATGACAAACGGGGAGAAAAGCCTCGAAATAGTACACTCGTCAACTATCATGTGCTATCCAACTCAGCAAATTCATGATAAAATTTAACAGAAACTCACGGAGGATAAATTTGTCATAGTAGTACCATTTTGAAATTTTTTGCAGTCAAAAAGTTAATTTAGAGTAAATTTTTCATAAATGTACTAATTTGAGGTTTTTTTGTGATATTAACCCCATATTAAAATGGTAAAAATATTTTCTAGCAATATGGAATGTGCTTTCGTTTGGAGTTTCATTTTAGTTTCGTTGAATTAAATTGTTTAGCTTCAAATATGGTTGTAAGTTTGTAACCCCACATAAAATCTGCATATACTTAATTAATAGCTAGAGATTAAAGGAGGAAGGAACATTATTCTAGGCCCAGCTGGCTCGGCCCAACCCATTTGGGATATCGAAGTAGGACACGATAGTAATTGCACAATTCGCTGACCATCCCGTTGGGGAAGTTAAAAAGATCGTTGGTGAAGTGAGTTCGCGCGTCTTCTTGATGGACTCTTTCTCATAATTTGAATTTGTAGAAAGAGAGAGAGAGTATAGCTTCTGGGTTTTCTTGATCGACACTTTTTGACGAAGAAAGAAAAACTGAAGGAAAACAACAGAAAAGTGTCACGGGCCAATTGCGAATGGTCGGCTCGTGCGGCGACTCAGGCGTCCTTGGATCGTTGGAGCACCCAAGCTAAGCCTTTTTCTAATCCGAATCGCGTAGAGAGAGAGAGAGAGTTCAAGAGAGAGAGGGTGCTCGATTACTGCAAAATGGATTGCAACGACGCCACGAAGAGACTCCTCTCTTGAGGTTCTTTCCACTCTCCTTCAATTTGTTATTGGTTTAGTCTTGAGAGAGCTTGGCAATGCCCATCAAGCAAGAGATGCCCTTTTTTTTTTTTTGGTTCTTGGATTTCACGTGAACCTTTGTGAATCACTGCGGCTGCCGTAGTTTCTGAATTTGGGTCTTTGTAATTGACTCTTCAGTGGAGATGGAGAAAAACAGAGACGCTGCACCGATGGAGGTGATGGATAAAGTCAAGCGCATAAAGGAGATAATACCCGGTTCTGCTGAACTGGAGATTTACCAAGCGCTCTATAAACTGGATTCCGACGGTGCCACTAAGAGACTCCTCTCTGGAGGTTCTTTCCACTCTTGACGCAGCCCAAACGTAATGGGAAATGATAAAAGGGAAATCTGGAATTTAATAATCAATATTCTATCGCATCCCTACTAGGAAAACGCCTTTTTTATGAGGCGTGAAACCTAACCCTAATAGTTTTCTAACAGAAAGCCCAAAATTCCAAAACTGACATTAATAGCAAAATTAATAGAAAATAAAATAAATAAAGGAAAATTCAAAAATTCAACTAAACGACCTCGAATCGCCGAAATCCATCTTCAATCACAGCCAAAGGCAGTGAGTATTGATCTAGAGGCCGTTTCTCTTCAACCGACCGAATTTGAGTTCCAACGTTGACAACTTCCGAGTCCTCTGGTACTATGAGAATCATACTCCTTTCAACTTCCGTTGGGATTTCTACCCATTCATCGATCCAAGAACATATCGCTAATCTTTCCATATCATTGTCCTCCACTTGGGAAAACTCATCCTCGAGTTAGAAGTATGATTTGGATACAAGGCTCCGTGGAATCATGGAACAATGATAAGTCAGTGACATTGAAAGTGTTGGAAATACCCATGCTATGTGGAAGATCTATAACGTAGGCACTATCATTAATCTTTTTGCTAACAGCCTAAGGCCCGTACTTTTTTGGCTGCAACTTGTTGTATGTACCAATCAAGAACCGCTCCTTGCGAAGAAACATCATGACTTGATCGCCTACTGCAAACACCTGCTTTCGCCTGTGTTTATCTATTGCAGCCTTGTACTTCTGATTGGTCCTCTTCCAACTTCTGCTTAACTTCCTGATGCACCTCCACAATCTACTTAGCCATGTGATCTGCTGCAACACTCTTGTCTACTTACTTGGTAACTTAATCAAATCCAGAGTATGCTGAGGCACCTTTGTATAAACGATTGAAAAAAGGTGACTTGCCAATAGAACCATGAATCGCATTATTGTAAGCAAACCCTGCTTGCGATAGAACAATATCCCACTGCTTCAGTTTGTCACCACAAATGCTCCGAATCAATTACCCAGAGTTCTATTGACCACCTTCGTCTGCCCATCAATCTGTGGATGAGCTTTGATACCAACTGACGCAGCGCAAACGTAATAGAAAACAATAAAAGGGAAATCTCGAATTCAATAATTAATATTCTGTCTCATTACTATTAGGAAAACACCTTTTATATAAGGCGTGAAACCTAACCCTAATAGGTCTCTAATAGAAAGCCTAAAATTACAAAATCGACATTAATAGCAAAATTAATAGAAAATAAAATAAATAAATAAAAATTCAAAAACCCAACTAAACGACCCCGAATTACCGAAATCCATCTTTAGTCACAGCTAAAGGCGGTGAGTATTGATCAGGAGGTCATTTCGCTTCAACCGATCGAATTTGAGTTCCAACGTTGACAATTGATACTATGCGCATCATGCTCCTTTCGACTTTCGTCGGGATTTCTGCCTGTCCAATCGATCCAAGAACATATCGCTAATACATTCCATATCAACTCTCCTCTTCCTTTTTTGGGTTCAGTCTTGAGAGGTCTTTTGCATGCCCATCAAGCAAGAGATACCCAATTTTTCTTTTTCTATTTTTGTGCTTAGATTTCATGTAAACCCTTTTGAATCACTGCGGCTAACGTAGTTTCTGAATTTGGGTCTTCGTAATTGACTCTTCAGTGGAGAGGGAGAAAAACACAAAGGGTGTACCGATAGAGTTGAAGACAACGTCGAGTGCATAAAGAAGATAATACCCGATTACACGAAACTGGAGATTTATAAAGCTCTCGTCAAAATGGATTCCGACGTTGCCACTTAGCTACTTGGAGAAATTCACCTGATCTTCCCTCATCAAAGATTCCATCATGTTGATGCCCACTCTGTATCCATAAATGTTGACACTTTGACCTTTAGATTGAGTACCACAGTCTAGGGGTCTGAGTCATTCGTGTCACACTCCAAAACTACGATAACAAGGGCTGTGACACGGCCATCCCTTTCTCAAAAGGACGCAACCTCAACTTAACTAAAACTTAACCTGATAACAAATATGTATATCCATATACTAGCTCAAGAAGTTCCTTGATTACAAAAAAATCAGAGTTTGCTACTAAACCATAAACAGATATACACACATCCTTCAAAATGATAGACATATCTAATATCAACTAAAAGGGCTCACCGAAGTCAAAAACACTCACAACTTATATCAAAAGCCTCCCAACAAAAATGGTCCTCCACTAAAGATCACTCACGTCCTATGGGCAACTTGCTGGATCTGAAAAAAAATAAAAAGATGAAAGGAATGAGCTAACAGGGCTCAGTGAGTAATACATTTCTTCTAACCAGATCGAACAATCATTATGCACATTTAATATTGAAAACAAATACCAATGGTTTAATCCATTGGTTAATCTCAGTAAAACACACGTCAATAGTCTATCAATCTTGTGCTTAAGACTCTAACCGTGGTCACGTATAACGCTTGTGACAAAGACGATTAAGATTTCCTCCTTGGCAAGGTCTCCACCTACAATGCTAGTGACTCGCCCACAAGTATATTCTAATTGGTATGTGCATACCCACAAACCCATTAGTCAGGTTTACAGCTATCTTGAGCACACAAACTCACAATAACAACAATATCATAAGCCAGAATGAATATCATCATCAACTCGAAATCGATAGTCCAATATAATCACAAACTATCTCGAATAGTCAAAACAGTAGTAAATGTTCGATCCCGTTTTAACGCAACAAAATGCTATAAACATCGCTTTACTTTCTTTTTAAAAGAACAAATCACATTGTAAACTCATATTATATTTTCTTAGAAAACATGAGTTTCACAAGTCAAAGAAGAAATAGTATCACTCACTAGATAAAGGCAAAATAAAATGCGATAATTACTCGAGCCGACGCATTCGAATTCCTATTGAAAAGTACGAAAAATAGATCAAAAACGAGTAATATGACAATCTAATTGATAACTCAACTAATTTACACTATTTAATGATAGAACGACGACTATACGTCAAACGAAGCTCGCCCATAGCAGATTTCCTTTGATGTCCATAGTGGACAGCTTGCGCTTCAAAACTAATAAGGCCATAACTCACTCCATCGAGCTCCGTTTCAAGTCGTCTTATAGTCCAAACAAAGCTTATTCAACAGATTACAAAAGTATTGACATGGTCAACCTCAAACAATAACCGAAAATGAAGATATTAGCTCTTGAAGTACACTGTTCGGTGCATACTGTAGCAACCAAAATTGAAAATCTTGTTTTGGGCAAACCAGAGCGTCAAATTAAAATCCGTCAAATCCCACACGCTTCACAACGTCCTAAATTTTCATCCTAAAATGAAAATGCAGAGTAAAAACTCCTCCAACAAACTCAACAACTTAAAACTCAACCGAGGTTTGAAATTAAGCCCTAACTTCGAAAATGACTTCAATAGGAGGAACGTGGGATATGAGTACTTACCAAACATTGCTAATCTGTGTCAGGATAGCTTGGTGAGACACGTGGCTTGGACACGTGAGAAATCCCTTTCTTTTCTTTTTCTTTCTTCCTTTCTTCTTTCCTCTGTTCTTTTATCGTGAGAAACCCTCATCCTCCTCTCTGTCCCGATCACTTCCTCTTTATAAAAAGCTTTGAGTCCATCTTTTTGCCTTTTTGGGTCCCACCACTATTATTTGACCAAGTGAAAAAGCAAAATATTACAGTCTGACTAGGTTGCATCTCCATCAAGTTGAATGGTAAGTTGTTGGATTGAGTACGATATTCTAGACTACGTACTTTGAAATTTGAAGCAGTGCTTTCAATTGATTTATCAGAATGCACAACCTTACGCATCAAGTGCTTCCATCCATCGGTCATCAGAGACCCTGTCTCTAGGCAACGATACGTCTGCTGGCCCTGGATTTACATGTCCATACATTGAACCCAACTCCTATGGGCCTCAGTGGCCCTGCAACAACACTGTTACATGGATGGGGTGGCCGATATGCATCAGAGCTTTGGATATGATATGCCATCTGCTCAACAAGAGGTGCATCAATGTGGTGGCTTATCTCAGGCCAATGTTGACGCTTCTGGCTGGGAAAGCTGCCTAGGCGCGCAGAGTACACCTCATGGATCTTTGAATATTTCACTTGCACCCTCTGATATATCCAGGACTGGCCACAACTTCGCATTGCACGCTCAGCACCAGCTGAGAAATGATCATCGCCCTGCAGAAATGGTAAAGAAAGCATGAACATCACGGATAGCTTTTCCACTACTACTGCTAATCTCACCTGGATAGCTTTTCTACTACTGCTGCTAATCTCACAGGTAGTCTTGTCATGCAGTGATTCTAGCTAATCAGTTCCACTTTATCGGTCTTTCCTGCAGAACTGCAACTACGCTGGGCGGAACCATCAACCTGATTCAGGAGCAATCTCTGCGCTCCCCAAGCTCCAACTGGGTAGCTTCCCCGGATGGGCACCTCTGCCTGCTAAAGCAAATAATCGGTGTGGTGAAGGATCTTCACCTCAATATGCTTATCGAGGCAACTAAGCCGGCAACTTCCTGAAATGAGTGTCATGCCACACTATCAGCAGCAAAGTCCATACGATATGACCACGAGTGATTTGCAGGACCCATCAACAGCACAACCACCTCGAGCTCTGCTGTTATCGCCGATTACTGCTAGGTATCTGCATTTACTGGGAAGGAGGCTTTCTTCCTAGAGTTTGACATAGAAGCTTATGGCATGGCAGCTTTTGTTGGAAAGATACTTAGGTTGTTGCTAATCCATTTTTACGCAGTTACACTGGTTCTTTGGAATCGGTAATAATATGTTCTTGCTTGTCCATCTGTACATATTTGTCAGCATATAATTCATTGGCTCAATATTGCCTTTTTGTTTCTTAACTCTCGTGTTGGGACAGATATAAAGAGAAGATTTGTTCTGCTTGTCGGGGGGGTTTAGCGTTGAGTATACAAATAATTCTAGTTGCTGGATGTTAGTTTGACTGTGTATATTTTCCATAATCTCTAGACCTTTTTTCTAATGCTTCAAGTTCGTCACCACCACTGTCGCACCCTAAATGAACTCCAAGAGTTTCGGTACCAGTACTGCGAAGTAATTAATAGCCTCGTAGAGTGTGTTGTCACTAAAGAAAGGCAATTGACATGAAGTGTAAAGGGCTCATTTTTTATTCTCCTCACTCGGAGAGTTGGTGTTGCTTAACCATGTCCTTCTATCAATTCATTATTTTCCTATTGTTGGCGTTCGGTTATAGCTGATGTTTCACCTCCTTATACTTTTCTTCCTGCAGAAGTTGAATCAAGCATAGCTTTTAATCATCATTCCTAGAGCAAAATAGCAGGTTCAGCAAGCAGCTGGCAGAAGCGCGGTGTTTGCAATTGCTTTGGTGTTTGTTTGCTCGATATGTTCATCATTCCTGGAATTCATCATAGTAAGCGGACCAAGTTTATTGCAAACCTAGCAAACTAATCTGTTCATGAACAGAATAAAAAAAAGAAGGGCCTCCCGCGGTAGGGAAAGGAAGCAAACTCGTATGTGATTCACTCATTATTATTGTAATTGCTTACCAGTAATTACTTGTTTTTGCTTTTGGTTAAGCACCAAAAAAAACAAATGTGGCACATATATATAATGATGAACAGCAAATAGCATAATCCAACCAAATTTTAAAAAGACAATGATGCTGATCGTAACCATAACGAGGAAGGTGATGAAAGATAACAACATATCCCTATCTTCAAAGGCTAATCCTCACCTAAGTATAGGGGTGGCAATTATGCCCAACCCTTCCCTACCCTACCCGGCCCTATTTTCGGGATATTTTAGGTAGGGTAAAGATCAGGTTCGATGATAGAGGGTATTTTCGTGATTCTAGGTCGGATCGGTTAGGGTAGGGTTATTACCCTGGCCCTAGCTCATTCCCCCAACTAATTTGCCAATATCACTGACATAGACATGTAACATGACACGATACATTGACACGTTATTTATCAAAAATAGAGAATTTCAACATGTTAAGACACATTGTTATATTTGTATGCATGATAACATTTTTATGATTTTTTAAATAAAAAATAGAGAAATTACAAAAAGAAATCTTACAATAAAAAGAAACTTCGTGCGGCACTTCCTAATTTGACCCCATAGCCAACCACCTAAAAAAAAATAGAAGGAAAAAAAAGATAATTCAATTGTGATTAGTGCGATGTGGTCATGTCCTCGACAATTTTTATGAGAAAATTAGAGTGCGTGTGGTACACTTCTGGAAATGGATTTCTGCTCTAGAAATGCTTTTGGAGCATAAATTCATTTGGTAAAAATTTTACTTTTGAAAAAAAAATTTTACTTCTGAAGTAAATTTTCACTTCTAAAATTGTTCTTTCCCTAATTTGGAAAGTTAAAAAATATTGCTTCTCAACTATAGAAGTACATTTGACCAGAAAAAAACCTATAGAAGCACTTTTTGACAAACAAAAAAAAAACTCAAGAAGGCCTTCTCGACTCACTATCTTTTCATTAACACCCTTTTCTCAATCATGCCTACCGCCAACTTTCGTCGTTGCCCGTGACCATCATTGGCCGCTACCCAACTTCGACCTCCGCCGGCCGCTGCTCATCACCGCCCACGACCATCATTGACCATCTCCTGCCACCTCCCACTGCAAATCTCTGTTAGCTGCTGCTCCTCGCTGCCAACCACTACCCTCACTAAAGGTGTCAAATGGGTGGGTCGGTCGGGTCGGGTTTGGGTTGGGTCAAATATGGCCCAACCCATATTGACCCTTCTAACTCGTTTTGACCCGTAACCGACTCAACCCGTAACCAACCCATATCCGACCTGACCCATTTTGACATATATTACCAAATCACACTAATATTCTAAGAAAAATTATATAATTCATTTAACTAATTTTAAGCTTTTCACATGTATATGTTATCAGATAAAATTTTTACATCAAATAAAAAAGAAAATTAATAATAAAAAATTATTAAATAAAATAAAAAGTGATATTACTAAAATAATTTCATATAATAAAAAATCTAGTGAAATTTTTCTATTTTAAAAAAATTAATTTTTTCTGATTTTTTAAGAATTTTTAAAATAAAATATTTTATTATTAAAATAGTTTTTTTTAAAATTATTTTTATTTTATTTTTCTTTCATTTTTCTCCGGCCATGGTGGACGGCGGTGGTGGACGGCACGGCAGTAGATAGCAAGCTGCGGTAGACGACGGGCGGCGGCAAACGATGACTGGCGGCGGTGGCGGACGGCGACCGCGACGGCGGTGGCGGACGGCGATCGCGGCGACGGCGACTGCGACGGCGGTGGCGAACGGCTATGGCAATGGCTATCGCAATGGCGACGACTGCGGTGGACGGCGACAGTGGCGGCGACCGGCGGACGTCGACCGCGACGGCGGCGGCGACCGGCGAACGTCGACGTCGACCGTGACTGGCGGATGACGCCATGGGTCCATTTGTAAAAATAGAAAATTAAAAAAATAATAAAGAAGAAAGTTTAGGCTTTGAGACCTTAAACCCATTTGTAATTTGTGGAGTTATGGCTCAAAAAATGGGTCTAATATGGGTCGAAAATGGGTTTCATGCATGGCTCAATTTGACCCATTTAATTCACTTCAACCTTTTTGATCCATTTTTAGTGAGTCCTTCAAAAGTTAATGACCTATATAAGACATATTTTATATAAAATATGGGTCAAATATGGGTCTTTGACCCATATTGACGGCTCTACCCCTCACTGACCTTTGTCGGCGGCACCCATCCCGCCTGCGATCACCACCACCCGTTGTCAATCGCCAACCACCGCCATTGCTAACCACCGTCAACTGTTGACCATCGCCCATCATCGTCTACCTTCGCCGACCACTGCCTCGCTCGCTGTTGATAATAATTTTCATAGAGATTTTGTGTTAATAATATTTCAGAAATTGAAATTTTCAACTGTTACCAATAAATTTTTCTAATCAGAAATCAATTTCTGGAGCAGAAGTAGAAAAATTAATTAATGTAAAAAAATTAATTTTTGGTCAGAAGTTGATTTCAGAAGCAGAAGTGTTGCCATGCACGCCCAATTGCAATTATTTGAAGATGTGGCTTGTTGGGAGAAAATATTGGGTGCTCCTAGAACACCAATCCATCTCTACACCAGTCCACTCAAAAAATGCCATGTCGCAAGCAAATTTTTAAAACCCTCAAGCCATCCGTATCCCTAAGCTCCCTTATCTTTTATTTTTCCCCTTCTCTTTGCCTTTAAGGGTGCATATGGTAACACTTTTGAAAGTGCATTTTTGCTCTAGATGTGCTTTTGGAGAAAAATCCGTTTTATAATGTAATTTCTAAAGCAAAAATCTGTTTGGTAAAACATTTTATTTCTGGAAGAAATTTCTACTTCTAAAGTAAATTTCACTTCTGAAGTTATTTTTCTCCCAATTTGAGAAGTTAAAAAAATAGCTTTTCAACTCAAGAAGTACTTTTGGACCAAGAAAAAAATCTAGAAGTACTTCTCGCCTTACCCTCTTTTCATTATGCCTTTACCCTATTGTCGACCATGCCAACCTCCACTGACCTCTCCCACTGCCCATTGCCACCCACCGCCCCCCATTGCCAACGGCCGACCACCATCGCCACACCCATCACCGACCTCAACTGGCTGCCCCTACACCCATTGCCGACCATCGCTTACGCCGCCCACCACCGACCTCCACCCATTGCTGTTTGCGACCATCGTCAACCATCAACCACCGCCGGTCACCACGAACCATACACCACACACCCTTGTTGCCAACCTTCAACCATCGTGTTGGTTACCGTCGCAATCTATTGTCGATTCATTTGCTCCAATCGCCGGGATAAAAAATAAATAATAAACTTTTATTTTTAAAATGTAAATAATATTTTTAATAATAATTTTTTAAAAAAAATTAAATTTTTAAAAATGAAGTAAAAAATTTTTGGCTTTCGATAATAATTTTTCATAAAATATTTTATGTTAATAATATTTCAGAAGTAGAAATTTTCATCTGTTATCAAACGAATTTCTCTTATCAGAAATCAACTTTTGGAGCAAAAGTAGAAAAATCAATTTCTACTTTTGAGTAGAAATAGAAAAATCAACTTCTGCTTATGAGTAGAAGTAGAAAAATTAACTTCTAGTCAAAAGTTTATTTTGAAGCAGAAATGTTATCATGCACACCTTAAAAAGTCTTCCCCAGAAGAAGGGCTTCTGCCCAAAGCACCAATCCCCTTCCCTGTTTTCCTCTCTCCCTCCCATGCACAACTCCACTGTAGAGGCCTCAAATGGCATCCTTTCTCTGCCTCGTCATCCTTCTCCTCCTCATCTTGCACCACTCCTCCAACTCGTCCTCCGCCCCCACCTTCCTCTCTGACTTCCGCTCCAATAGCACCCACCACCTCCTCAAGTCCGCCTTTGCCTGCTCCACCGCCCATGAGTGGGCAACCGAAACAGAAGAGAAGACGCCAGATGGGGCTGAGCTCGTGCTACTACTTGGACAACAACACGATCACGAGGGTGCCTATTGTTACATTGCATTTCGTGGGGTGGGGGTCTAGTGGGGTGCTGCTCAGGAGGAATTATTTCTACGACTTCATGGACGGCGGTGGGAGGCGGTCACGAGTGGGGTGCTTGATGCTAATGAACGGCGGGGAATTATTAGCAGCAAGGTTTTGAGGTGGTTTATGACTTGGAGAAGCGAAGGGTGGGGTTTGCCTGACGGCGCTACGCGTACCTATGGGACAGCCTCAACCAACACTAGGCGATGCATAGCTACATCGACGTTCAGTCGCCGGTCGCCGATCAGGGTCATTTGAACTGGAATGAATAGATACTTGCTCGGTTTGAGCGTTCCGGACCAGGGGAGGGGAAATGTGAAGTTTTTGTTGTGTATAGCTTCCTTTGGTACAGCAATGAAGGATTGTTAATCAAAATTAGTGAATATTCAGGGGAAAGTATTGTTAATACAGTTCAAATTGGAATCAATCAGAGGAGTGCGATAAAATCGATCAGAATGAAATGAAAGATGTTCGGCAAATTCATATGAACCAAAGCAGCCATCAGGCCAGGCAAGAATCATCTGACGTGCAAGAAAGGGTTCTTATGTAATCTGATTTTGCACTAATTGTCGAGTTTCAGATGGCAAATTTCTTCTACGCTTCATTGTCCTTAAGATTATTATAAAACTAATGTTCTGAACTGAACTATCTGGAAATGATTTTGATTATCGAGTTTCTGCCCTTCTTCGGTTATCACATAGTAGAAACGAAAACTGAAAATAGCAAGGGCGAGTAGGGATCATCATATTTACAGAACTAGAAAAAGCTATAATCTTACATAGACAAACGAGTTACATAAGAAGTAGTAAGAACAGCCGTCGCCTAGCAAACAAAGAAATTGCAGCTGAACAGGGCACACTTCTTAGCTACAGCCTGCTAGCCAAGCTAATACAATGGAATAAGACCCCTAAAATCACTATTAATCGTTCCTAATAATGGGGGCAAGAGCAAAGAGCAAGAGGGGTCTCTACTGCAAACTCCCAAAAACTTCATCGCAGCGACCACTCCCGCGCCTTCCTGAATTTGCTCTGGCAAAGACACAAGCTAACTATTGACTACTACATAGAAACAGAAACGATTTTTTTGACATCAGATTGCGTCCCAGTCGATTTCTGAGAGATACTTCCGCAAGGTCGACGTTTCTGAAAACAATAGACATTCCCACGTCGTCTCTGTGAAGTTGTCGAACGTCAGAACGGACAGCGGCGACGACCCTGCTGGCCCTTCGCTCTCCGGTTTGGATCCCTTCACGCTCGCGATCATGCCGTTGTCGAAGTAGTAGCACATGCTCAGCCTCGTCTTGCCTCCTATTCCGGTTGCCCGCTCACAGGCGGCGGAGCGGGCAGAGGTGGACTTGAGTAGGTGGGGGTGTGTTGAAACGGGAGGCAGAGAGGAGTGGGTGAGAGGGAGGAAGATGGGGGCGGAGGACGAAACGGAGGAGTGGTGCGAGATGAGGAGGAGAAGGATGAAGAGACAGAGAGAAGGCTCCATTTGAGGCCTCTGCAATGGAGTTGATGATGGAGGTAGAGAGGAAAACAGGGAAGGGGATTGGTGCTCTGGTGCAGAAGCCCTTCTCCTCGGGGAGACACAAAGGCAGAGAGCAGGGGAAAAAAAAATAACGGAGCTCACGGAGACAGATGGGTTTTGAAAATTTGTTGTTCGGTTTGTCACATGGCGATTTTGAATTGATTGGTGCAAACATGGATTGGTGCTCTAGGAGCACCAAATATTTTCTCGCTTGTTGGACGTCGTGTCTTGACTCCTTGGGCCTTATTAATACTGCCGATTCAATCTCACCTCCATTCTCTTTCTCTAGATGTAGGGTTTTATACCTTTCGGACTTCGCAATCTTCATCTTCTCCTTCTAGATTTGCCTTACTTCTTTCCAGTGAGTTCTACTAAGGTACCGCTCCGGAGCTCTTCTGCTTTCCCTTTCTCGCTCTTCCTTTTCATTTTCCTCTTCCATCTTCTCCTTTGGAACACGTCGACCGCCTCGAGTATACAAACAAATCAACACATGATTTCACTCGTTATTATTGTAATTTTAATTAGTAATTACTTGTTTATGCTTTTGATTAAGTACCAAAAAAATTAAAAAAATGTGCCACGTATATATAATTATGAACAGCCAATCAGGAAATAGCATAATCCAACCAAATTTTGGAAAGATAGTGATGCCGATCGTAACCATGTCGAGGAAGGTGATGAAAGATATAGTTATATCCGTATCTGTGTAATCCTCATCCGAATAAAACAGGGAAACGGAATCTGTATTGATAAATTCTTAATAAATAATTCCTCTCGTTCCTGGTGATGGATGTACGGCGGTGAACAGCCTCAAGCAGACGGCTGGCTCCACTCTTGATGAGAATGAATGAACTTCCTCTAGCCATCCTCTGCGACATCCTCTCCAAAGTCTCGAGCCAGTCGTTGCTACGATGCCGATGCGTCTGCAAGCACTGGCAAGAAGCCATCGATGATTCCTATTTCCGCAACTCATTGCACTGCCCAAAAAGAACCAGTGCTTGTATACTATGGGTTTGACAAAGAGGAGATCTATCTCCTCAAAGATACAGAGGAAGCACGGATGAAGATGATCCAGATGGCGATATTTCCGGAGCTGAGAGGCTACATACTACAGGTGCGTGCAATGGCTTCCTCTTTTTCAGGCACTCGACCAATGCCGAGAATAATCCTGAGCTCCTGATTAATCCTCTTACTAAAGAGATCCTGAGGTTGCCAAGAGCGCCTGAGCTTCAACCAAATAAGTCGGTTTATGGGTTTGGCTATGATTGCTCTGCCCACACTTACAAGCTGGTACAAATCGATACGTTGACTACGATGAGGAGACTCGTACCAGCACGATGAGGGCTCGAGTCTACGATCTCGAGAAGCAATTGTGGAGGACCTGCAAAGCGCCTCCGCCTTCTCTGTTGCCTTTTCCAAATTAATGTTTCCTTCCGGAGCTTTGAACTGGTTCGTCGGCTTGGGTTGGATCGTCTCTTTCGACCTTACCAAGGAGGAATTCAGCTTGATCCCAGTCCCGGACAACAGCTCCAAATTTTTTCCCAATACATCGAGATGGAAGGATCGCCAGCGCTGTTGCTTTATGCGCGCCCGGACCACATCCTCGAGGTGTGGGTGCTCAAGGACTCTACTAGCAGAGACTCTACCAGCAGAGAGTGGACCACAAATACAAGATCCACACGGCCGGCCAATATTACCGCTTGGTAGGCCAGTACAAACGCGACATGCTCATCTTCCGACACTCCCTAAACTTCAGGGACATGTATTTGTACGATGTCAATAAGAAAAGATTCACGAGGTGTGGGGACTGAGGACATCCCAGGGTGTCGTCTGTTTGACCGGTGTGCGTCCCGGCCCTAACCCTTGTTTCTCCGGAGCGACTTTTTGGTGAGGAGACATCGGGTGGCCTCTGATATTTTCTTTAGTTCTTTTCTCATTCGTTAATGCACTTTTAAATGATGCTGAGCACCCATGGGTGCTCCTTTATTATCTTTTTGGAGGATAGTTTTAGTAATCTCTGCCGCTGGCCCCTAGCATTTTGCTCGAACAAAGAATCAGAGTCGTACGTACTATGCTATCCCATCATAAAAAATGGCGGGAGTCAATCTCACTCTATATCAATCTGGCCAAATAATATAATGCAGTCCAGGGTATTCAGGGTGAGCATCCAGCACTTTAGTTGATATGGAAGGCTACACAGTTTTCTGTCACTCAAACTTTTCAAATCTGAGGTGTCTGATCTCGTTTTTAGTTGGAGATTCTGGTATCTAATGAAAAATTCAACTGCTTGTGGCGGATTTTATCCTTGTGCATTTTCTGTGTCTGCTATCTGAAAGGAATGCTGATGGAGTTAAATTCTATTTGGGGACCATCACTAGAATGGTCTTGGTTCTCAACGAGGGATGCTGATATCAGATAGCTGTTTTTGTCGTCAGTGAGTCCTTCAAGGAGTTCTCGTTGTCTAGACAGATGAAGGAAAATAATTCAAAACGATAGCATGCTTCGGCTCAGGGCTGTAATCTCGATTCTAAGTTCTGCTTTTTATTTTCATTAAACTCTCTGAAGTCCGCTCGTGAAGCACTTCAAATTGTATGATGATCTGGCCAAAAAGAAAACGGTAAATAAATTGTATGATTTTAACGCAACTATGGGGAGCATGGATGTCCATATTTCCAAGTCTGCATATGGAAGATCACAACCGGATGATCTTAGTCCTCCTTTAGCGTCTGTTTATCAAATGATCTATGTCACAATGTTTGAGTTCACTGCCAAAACTGTGTTTCACCTTTGTATATTATAACACTTTTTTTTTTTTTCCTTCATTTCTGAAAGTGGATAGCAACGCAAGATCAGAGGTGGATAATGTTTTATCACACTCTGCTGCGGCGCTGTGTCATCAGTTATTCTCAATTGCGCACCTAAATTTAGGAAAGAAAGGAAAGGAAGTTGTTCGAAGCACTCATGTCAAGCTGCAGCCATATCAAGAAGCCACGTCCCCCCCTTGTATGCCGTGGATCCGCGAAATCATGCGTCAGAGCTCGTTACTGATCTAAGGGCATCTAGAAACATGTGGCTTGCTTCCCCCACACAAATGATTAGCGAAAGTTTCTTCAGCGTCAGGCGGATTATCACCACGCGCAAACAGGCACATGTAGTTTCTTTGTTTGTTTGTCTCGTTTCTGTTAGGTCATGTTGTCGTATTATCCCCCATTGATTTTGGTGGGTTTTGCAAATGAAGAAATGGAAAGTGAGTCACCGGAGGAACATCAAGTCAGGGGCCCCCGAAAAATTGTGCAAAACACATTACATATGCGTCTGAGCCAGAAGAAAAAGGAGATCCCACATGATCATCCATGTGAAGCCTTGACGACGCATACAACCCCCAATTGGGAAAGTTCTAGGGACTTTGGAAGGTGAAACTTTTGCTAACTATATGAACCGGTGTGGAATTCTTTACCTGTCCCCTTTCCTGTGTTTGATTCACTCTCCATTTCGGCCCTGAAAACTTGATGCTAAGTAGTCCTCGATAAGGGGTTCATTCCAATTCATATGATGAATTTCACATGGGCCTCCATGAGTTTTTGTTCTTTCTTGCATATGTCAGCTACCATTCTTCCTTCCTCTCCGTTGTTGCTCTAGACTGTATTTTAAGTTCGATTTCATCAATTCTGTTACATCTGCTAATTCATTTGACAGCACGGACCACCACCATGTCACTACCTGATTTTCTGGCACCCCAATGGGTCGGTAGACCATCAAAACATCATGCTCTTGTGATCATAATCTCGTGACATTCCCAGCGTTACCTGGAGATCCAGTGCAGTTGTGCCTCAACTTGAGCTTACAGAAATATCTGTGTCAGTACGTATGAAATTTTTATGCTTTCAGCTCCATGCATTTTCATTGCAAATGCCACTTCCCATTGATTCACTTCTAAAAGGAAAAATGGTAAATCCTGGCATTTGAGAAATATTCGTATACATGGATCCCGATACAAAATGCGTTAAAAAAATACTGTGTCTGGAAACGTGTCCAAGGATTAGTATTCCATGATGTGCTTTGATGAGTAACAAGATGGCGTTATATGACTGGGTTTATTGAAATGTAGAAGCATTGGCCAGTGCTACATTTTTGGTAGGTGTACTTCTTCCTCATTCTTTGCTTGAAATCCATATCTATTGACCATTGCAGCTTTCTGAAGGCAGGACAGTTATGATCCTCCCTCTTGTGTCAAACTGTCGAATGACTTGGTTCTTTTTTAATTATTGTTACACAGAGTAGCAGTTCATCAAAAGCTGCCTCAAGTAATTCGTGGACATCTTGCATTCATCCTTTTAGGGATCCTCTAGATCTGGTCCTTGACTGCCCATTTTCACCTCAAGACAGGGTCCTATTCAGTGTCCAGAGAGAATGTCAGTGGTATGCTAGCTTATTAGCTCATGGTTTTTTCTTTTTTCCTTTGCTGAAATGTATGATGCTTGCCTTTCTTTAAACTAAGCTGATTCTCCATATAGAACTGTCAATTTTAATACCTCAGAGGTATGAAATCTGAAGATGGGGCTAGAAGCTTGGTGATGTGCTTTAGCAAGTAATAAGATGGTGTCATATGACTATTTTAGTGACATGATTATGCTGTGGACACCCTCGATGTTAGCTCCTACTAGCGAAAGAACCTCGGCGGTGCATGTCATCACATTCTTTTGATCTAGACAAAACCTTACCTCATCCATTTTGGATTTGAGACAGCGACTTTAGCTACTTTAGTACTCTTTGGTGTCGGTGGAATGTTGGCATTGCTTTCCCCATGTTCATATTTCCAAATGTGACAGACAATCAAAAACGACTGCTGAGTATATTTATGATGCATAAATGCTTGAAAGAACTGTATAGATTGGCCACGCTCGTGGGTTTCTTGTCTGATATCAACAGTTACCACTGCATCTCGTGATTGGGACAACCTTTGCAGTTTCCTGGATGCAACAAGTTAATTTATTAATCCTTACCTATTGTCAGAATAATTGAATTAGTTCATTTAACAATTGGTTTTTTGCTGCTAATTCTTCTTTAAAGCATGCATTATCAGAAGCCGGCCTGAGTAATTCAGTCAGATGTTCCATTCAATCTATCCTAAATGATTCGCCTGACCTTCCCTCCGCACCATTCCATCACATTGATGCCCATCTTATACCCATGATTTACAGTTCAATGGAGCGTCCACCAATGATATCAATGGTATGCAATCTTTCAAGCGCAGCCGATTTATTCATAGGGAATTCCTAAATTTTGGTACTTTATCCTTTAGAATGAGTTTGACGTTCTAGGGGGACAACTATATTGCATCCCTATCAAGTTGAATTATCAGTTATTGATTAGGAAAGTGCTTGATAGCTAGAATTCTTTTGGTGTTGTGTTGTAAGAAAGTTTGAGGTGGGTGTGCTACAAATTTTAGATGATCGGAAAGTAATTTACTAAAATGCTGCAAAGCCTTTAAAAGCAATGTTTTCGCTTGATCAGAATGCACCACCTTTTACACCAAGTGCTTCCATCCTTCAATCATCAGAGATCCTGCTTCAAGGTGATAACTTGTGCACTGGCCGTGAAAATACTGCATCTCCTTTGAGTTGAATTATTAGTCATCAATAAGGAAAGTGATTGATGGACAGAAGCTTATGGGAATGTGTTTTAAGAAAGTTTAAGGTGGTGTGCTGCAGATGTGCATCTATGAGTGTTTGTGCTTTCTTGCATGTTGACCGTCTTTACGATCCTTCCTTCCTCTCCATTGCATCTGTATTAGTTCCATTTTAATCAACTCATTTCAAGTGCCGTTTCTTCTCCATAGAGTGGTCCATCAGGAGCTACCCCAAGTAATTCGCCGAGAAGTTCCATTCGATCTATCAGAAATAATCACAGGACGTACAGTTCAATGGGGCATCCATCAATGTTGTCAGCGGTATGCAATCTTTTAGCCCTGCTGATGTCTCCATATAGAATTCTTAAATTTTGAAACTTTTTCCCTCGGATCAAGTCCGACATTCTAGGGGAACTGACTATATATTGTATCTCTGTCGAGTCGACTAGGAAAGTCTTAACAGCCAGAAGTCTTGAGGCGATGTGTTTTAAGAAAGGTTAAGATGGTGTGCTACAAATTTTTTTTTTAATTACTGAAACCTGAAAAGCATATTTGATGTCTGGAACCTCTGTTACTAAAATGCTGCAAAGCTTTTAAAAGATTGCTTTCTTTGATCAGAATGCACCACCTTTTACACCAAGTGCTTCCATCCATCAATCATCACAGACCCTGCTTCGAGGCAATAATTTGTCCACTGGCATGGATTTACGCATCCCCCTATAGAACCAAGCTGCCATCAACCTCAGCTGCCCCGCAACATGGTTGGGGAAGAAGTGAGGGCACAGGAGTATATCATCCACGTTATAGCTTCCCGGGATGGGTGCCTCCGCCTGCGAAGGAAAAGCGAAGCGCTTGAAAGGAAATCAAGTTCGACTGTGTATATTTTCCACAATCTCTAGCCCTTTTTCTGATGCTTCAAGTACGTCACCGCCACGGTTGCACCCTAGATGAACTCCAAGAGTTTCAGTTCGATTGTGTATATTTTCCACAATCTCTAGCCCCTTTAATCATCATTCCTAGAGCAAAATAGCAGGTTTCAGCGAGCGTATGGCAGGCGTGCGGCATTCACAATTGCTTTGGTGTTTGTTTGCTCGATAAAATTGCATGCGGTATCTTTGTTAACATCCTGGAATTCATCATAATAAGCAGACCAAGTTTATTGCAAACCTAGCAAACTAATCTGTTCATAAACAGAGCAAGAAAGAAGGGCCTCCCGCAGTAGGGAGAGGAAGCACACTCGGCCACATCATGAATGACTGAACTTGATACCTGGAACACGTTGACAGGCTCCAGTATACAAACAAATCCGTTTATGATTCACTGGTTATTATTGTAATTTTAATTAGTAATTACTTGTTCATGCTTTTGGTTAAGCACCAAAAAAAAAAATGTGCCGCGTATATATAATTATGAGCAGCCAATCAGGAAATAGCATAATCCAACCAAATTTTGAAAAGATAGTGATGCCGATCGTAACCATGTCGAGGAAGGTGATGAAAGATATAGATATATCCTCATTTTCAAAGAGTAATCCTCATCCGAATAAAACAAGGAAACAGAATCTGTTTGATAAATTCTTAATAAATAATTCCTCTCGTTCCTTGTGATGGATGTACAGCGGTGAACAGCCTCAAGCAGACGGCGGCTCCACTCTTGATGAGAATGGATGAACTTCCTCTAGCCATCCTCTCCAACATCCTCTCCAAAGTCTCGAGCCAGTCGCTGCTACGATGCCAATGCGTCTGCAAGCACTGGCAAGAAGCCATCGATGATTCCTATTTCCGCAACTCATTGCACTGCCCAAAAGAACCAGTGCTTGTATACTATGGGTATGACAAAGAGGAGATCTATCTCCTCAAAATACAAGAGGAAGCACGGATGAAGATGATCCCGATAGCGATATTTCCGGAGCTGAGAGGCTACGAACTACAAGGTGCGTGCAATGGCTTCCTCTTTTTCAGGCACTTGATCAATGTCAAGAATAATCCTGAGCTCCTGATTAATCCTCTTACTAAAGAGATCCTGAGATTGCCAAGAGCACCCGAGCTTCAACCAGATAAGTCGGTTTATGGGTTTGGCTTCGATTGCTCTGCCCACACTTACAAGCTGGTACAAATCGATGCAATTGACTACGATGAGGAGACTCGTACCAGCACGATGAGGGCTCGAGTCTACGATTTCGAGAAGCGATTGTGGAGGACCTGCAAAGCCCTGCCGCCTTCTCAGTTGCCTTTTTCTACATTAATGTTTCCTTCCGGAGCTTTGAACTGGTTCGTCGGCACGGGGTGGATCGTCTCATTCGACCTTTCCAAGGAGGAATTCAGCTTGATCCCAATCCCGGACAACCCCTCCATTTTTTGTCCCAATACATCGAGATGGAAGGATCGCCAGCGCTGTTGCGTTATGTGCACCCGGACCACATCCTCCAGGTGTGGTTGCTCAAGGACTCTACTAGCAGAGACTCTACCAGCAGAGAGTGGACCAGCAAATACAAGATCCACACAGCCGGCCAATATTATCGCTTGGTAGGCCAGTACAAACACGACATGCTTATCTTCCGACACTCCCTACACTTCAGGGACATGTATTTGTACGATGTCAATAAGAAAAGATTCACGAGGTGTGGGACTGAGGACATCCCAAAGTGTCGTCTGTTCGACCGGTGTGCGTCCGTGGTCCTAAGCCTTGTTTCTCCGGAGCGATTCTTTGGTGAGGAGACATTGGGTGGCCTCTGATTATTTTCTTTTAGTTCTTTTCTCATTCGTTACGTGGTGCTCCTTTATTATTTTTTTGGAGGATAGTTTTAGTAATCTCTGCCGCTGGCCCCCAGCATTTTGCTCGAACAAAGAATGAAGGACCAAAATCAGGGTTGTACGTACTGTGCTATCCCGTATGGTGGGAGTCAATCTCACTTTATATCAATCTGGCCAAATAATATAATACAGTCCAAGGTACTCAGGGTGAGCATCCAGCAGTTTAGTTGATATGGAAGGTTACACTGGTTTTCTGGCACTCAAACTTTTCAAATCTGATTTGTCCGATCTCGCTTTTAGTTGGAAGTTCTGGTATCTTAATGAAAAATTCAACCGCGTGTGGCGGATTTTATCCTTGTGCATTTTCTGTGTCTCCTATCTGAAAGGAATGCTGATGGAGTTAAATTGCTATTTGGCGACCATCACTTGGAATGGTCTTGGTTCTCAACGAGGGATGCTGATGTCAGATAGCTGCTTTTGTTGTTAGTGAGTCCTTCAAGGAGTTCTCGTTGTCTAGACAGATGAAGGAAAATATTCAAAACGCTAGCATGCTTCGGCTCGGGGCTGTAACCTCGAATTCTAAGTTCTGCTTTTTATTTTCATTAAACTATCCGTAGTCCGCATCGTGAAGCATTTGTGGTGACTTCAAATTGTATGATGTTCTGGCCAAAAAGAAAATGGTAAATAAATTGTATGATTTTACGCAACTACGGGGAAGCATGGATGTCCGTATTTCCAAATCTGCATATGGAAGATCACAACCCGATGATCTTAGTCTCCTTTACGTCTGTTTATCAAATGATCTATGTCACAATGTTTGAGTTCACTGCCAAAACTGGTGTTTCACCCTTGTACATGGTTTACGATTCAAGATGGTAAAAAATCCTCTGTCTGGAACGTGTCCGAGGATTAGTAGTTCCATGATGTGCTTTGATGGGTAACAAGATGGTGTTATGTGACTGTTTTTATTGAAACTGTAGAAGCATTGCCAGTCCTACATATTTGGCAGGTGTACTTCTTCCTCATTCTCTTCTGTTTGAAATCCATATCTATTGACCATTGCAGCTCAGTATGATATATTTATTGATCCTTTCTTCTTGTTGTCAAACTGTCGAATGACTTGGTTCTTTTTTTAATTATTGTTAAACAGAGTAGCAGTTCATCAGAAGCTACCCCAAGTAATTCGAGGACATCTTGCATTCATCCTTTTAGGGATCCTCAAGATCTGGTCCTTCACTCCCCATTTGCACCCTCAAGACACAGTCCTATTCAGTGTCCAGAGAGAATGTCAGAGGTATGCTAGCTTATTAGCTCATGGTTTTTCTTTTTTCCTTTACTGAAATGTATGATGCTTGCCTTTCTTTAAACTCAGCTGATTTCTCCATGTAGAAACTGTCAATTTTAATACCTCCGAGGTATGAAATCTGAAGATGGGGCCTAGAAGCTCGGTGATGTGCTTAGCAAGTAAAAAGATGGTGTCATGTGACTGTTTTAGTGACATGATTATGCTGTGGACACCCTGGACGTTAGCTCTACTAGCGAAAGAACCTCGGGGGTGAATGTCATCACATTCTTTGAGATCTAGACAAAACCTTACCTCATCCATTTTTGGATTTGAAACAGCGACTTTAGCCACTTTAATACTCTTTGATGTCAGTTGCATGTTGGCTTTGCTTCCCCACGTTCATATTTCCAATGTGACAGACAATCAAAAAAATGACTGCTGAGTATATTATGATTGCGTAAATGCTTGAAAGAACAATATAGATTGGCACGCTTGTGGGTTTTACTGTCTATATCAACAGTTGCCACTGCATCTTGTGACTGGGACAACCTTTGCAGTTTCCTGGATGCAACAAGTTAATTTATCAATCCTTAACTAGTGTCAGAATAATTGAATTAGTTCATTTTAACAATTGGTTTTTTTCCTGCTAATTCTTCTTTAAAGCATGCATTATCAGAAGCCAACCTGAGTAATTCAGTCAGATGTTCCATTCAATGTATCCTAAATGATTCGCCTGACCTTCCCTCCTCACCATTCCATCACATTGATGCCCATTTTATACCCATGATTTACAGTTCAAGGAGCGTCCAACAATGATGCCAATGTTATGCATCTTTCAAGCGCAGCCGATTTATTCCTAGGGAATTCCTAAATTTTGTACTTTATCCTTTAGATTGAGTCTTGAAATTCTAGGGGGGCAGCCATATTGCATCTCTGTCAAGTTAAATTATCGGGTATAGATTAGGAAATGCTTGACGCTAGAATTCTTTTGGTGATTGTGTCGTAAGAAAGTTTGAGGTGGTGTGCTCCAAATTTTAGATGACGGAAAGTAATTTACTAAAATGCTGCAAAGCTTTTAAAAGCAAATGTTTTCGCTTGATCAGAATGCACCACCTTTTACACCAAATGCTTCCATCCATCAATCATCAGAGATCCTGCTTCAAGGCGATAACTTGTGCACTGGCCGTGAAAATACTGCATCTCCGTTAGTTGAATTATTAGTTGTCAATAAGGAAAAGTGATTGGTGGACAGAAGCTTATGGATGTGTTTTAAGAAAGTTTAAGGTGGGATGCTGCAGAAGTGCATCTATGAGGGTTTTGTGCTTTCTCGCATGTGACCGTCTCTACCGATCCTTCCTTCCTCTCCATTGCATCTGTGTAGTTTCCATTTTTAATCACTCATTTACAACTGCCGATTCTTCTCCGCAGAGTGGTCCATCAGGAGCTACCCAAGTTAATTCGCAAGATGTTCCATTCAATCTATCAGAAATAATCACAGGACATACAGTTCAATGGGGCATCCATCAACGTTGTCAGCGGTATGCAATCTTTAGCCCTGCTAATACTCCATATAGCATTCTTAAATTTTGAAACTTTTTCCCCTTGGATTCGAGTCTGACATTTTAGGGGAACTGACTATATATTGTATCTCCGTCGAGTCGACTAGTAAAAGTTCTTAACGGCCAGAAGTCTTGAGGCTATCTGTTTTAAGAAAGGTTAAGATGGCGTGCTACGAAATTTTTTTTTTTTTTACAATTGAAAACCAAAAAAGCATTTGATGTCTGAAAACTCTGTTACTAAAATGCTGCAAAGCTTTTAAAAGCATTGCATTCTTTGATCAGAATGCACCACCTTTTACACCAAGCGCTTCCATCCATCGATCATCACAGACCCTGCTTCGAGGCAATAATTTGTCCCGGCATGGGTCTACGCATCCCCACGCTGAACCAAGCTGCTATCAGCCTCAGCTGCCCCTGCAACATGGTTGGGGAAGATGTGAGGGCATAGGAGTATATTGTCCTGGTTGGGGAAGCACCGGGTGTAACAGGAGTATATCACCACGTTATAGCTTCCCGATGGGTGCCTCCGCCTGCGAAGGAAAAGCAAAGCACTTCAAAGGATATGTAATATGTTGTATATTTCCATATTCTTTAGCCCCTTTTCTAATGCTTCAAGTACGTCAAGCCATGGTTGCACCCTAGGATGAACTCCAAGAGTTTCAGTTCGGACTGTGTATATTTTCCACAATCTCTAGCCCTTTTAATCATCATTCCTAGAGCAAAATAGCAGGTTCAGCGAGCGTATGGCAGGCGTGCGGCATTCACAATTGCTTTGGTGTTTGTTTGCTCGATAAAATTGCATGCGGTATCTTTGTTAACATCCTGGAATTCATCATAATAAGCAGACCAAGTTTATTGCAAACCTAGCAAACTAATCTGTTCATAAACAGAGCAAGAAAGAAGGGCCTCCCGCAGTAGGGAGAGGAAGCACACTCGGCCACATCATGAATGACTGAACTTGATACCTGGAACACGTTGACAGGCTCCAGTATACAAACAAATCCGTTTATGATTCACTGGTTATTATTGTAATTTTAATTAGTAATTACTTGTTCATGCTTTTGGTTAAGCACCAAAAAAAAAAAAAAATGTGCCGCGTATATATAATTATGAGCAGCCAATCAGGAAATAGCATAATCCAACCAAATTTGAAAAGAGAGTGATGCCGATCGTAACCATGTCGAGGAAGGTGATGAAAGATATAGATATATCCTCATTTTCAAAGAGTAATCCTCATCCGAATAAAACAAGGAAACAGAATCTGTTTGATAATTCTTAATAAATAATTCCTCTCGTTCCTTGTGATGGATGTACAGCCGTGAACAGCCTCAGGCAGACGGCGGCTCCACTCTTGATGAGAATGGATGAACTTCCTCTAGCCATCCTCTCCAACATCCTCTCCAAAGTCTCGAGCCAGTCGCTGCTACGATGCCAATGCGTCTGCAAGCACTGGCAAGAAGCCATCGATGATTCCTATTTCCGCAACTCATTGCACTGCCCAAAAGAACCAGTGCTTGTATACTGTGGGTATGCCAAAGAGGAGATCTATCTCCTCAAAATACAAGAGGAAGCACGGATGAAGATGATCCCGATAGCGATATTTCCGAAGCTGAGAGGCTACAAACTACAAGGTGCGTGCAATGGCTTCCTCTTTTTCAGGCACTTGATCAATGTCAAGAATAATCCTGAGCTCCTGATTAATCCTCTTACTAAAGAGATCCTAAGATTGCCAAGAGCACCCGAGCTTCAACCAGATAAGTCGGTTTACGGGTTTGGCTTCGATTGCTCTGCCCACACTTACAAGCTGGTACAAATCGATGCAATTGACTACGAAGAGGAGACTCGTACCAGCACGATGAGGGCTCGAGTCTACGATTTCAAGAAGCGATTGTGGAGGACCTGCAAAGCCCTGCCGCCTTCTCAGTTGCCTTTTTCTACATTAATGTTTCCTTCCGGAGCTTTGAACTGGTTCATCGGCATGGGGTGGATCGTCTCATTCGACCTTTCCAAGGAGGAATTCAGCTTGATCCCAATCCCGGACAACCCCTCCAATTTTTTGTCCCAATACATCGAGATGGAAGGATCGCCAGCGCTGTTGCGTTATGTGCACCCGGACCACATCCTCCAGGTGTGGTTGCTCAAGGACTCTACCAGCAGAGAGTGGACCAGGAAATACAATATACACACGGCCGGCCAATATTACCGCTTGGTAGGCCAGTACAAATGCAACAACCTCATCCTCCGACACTCCCGCAGCGACATGTCTTTGTACAATATCAACAAGAAAATATTCACGAGGTGTGGGACTGAGGACATCCCAGAGTGTCATGAGTTGGACCAGTGTGCGTCCGTGGCCCTAAGCCTTGTTTCTCTGAAGCGACTTTTTGGTGAGGAGACATCGGGTAGCAACGCAAGATCAGAGTTGGATAATGTTTCATCCCCTCCGGCTGGCTTCTCAATTGCGCAATGGAAGGGAATGGGAAGGAAGTGGCTTAAGTTGTTCAAAGCCCTGATGTCAAGACTGCAGTCATATCAAGAAGCCACGTCCCGCCCTTAAGTGCCGTGGATCCGCTGACAATCCATGCATCATCAAGAGCTCGTTCTGATCTGAGGGCATCTAGAAACAATGTGGCTTGCTGCCCCAGAAATGATTCAGGAAAGTTGCCTTCAGCACTAGGCAGATCATCGACCACGCCAAACAGGCGCGTGTTAGTTTCTTTGTTTGCTTCATCTCGTTTCTGTTTGGTCATGTTGTCGTATTATCATTGATTTGGCGTGGGTTTGCTAATGAGAGGAATGGAAGTGAGTTCAATGAGAAACATCAGTCAGGGGCCAATCGAATGATTCTATTTAGGGGTAGAATAGGTGGAATTCAAGATAGAAATGTAGTTGGGCAAAGTTTCCTGGGAAAGTTCTCTTGAATAACATTAGCCACTTTTTAATTTACATCTTGTTTTATTTTTCACAACAGCTTAGATTACTTGTTTCAGACAAAAAAAAAAAAACCAAGCCAAGGATAATCCATCAGGTTCACTTTACGCATGAAAATTTATGCAGGATGGGCATTGCGATAACCATGGATGATATGTGAGCTTTGCAGGCAGAGAAATAAGTGAAACATTTGTTGCCAATCGAATGATTCTTTTTTTTTGCTTCCGAAACTTCATCTTATAATCCAGATGCCATGTTAAAAATGTTGCTGCGTGGCTTTAAACCGTCGAAGTAGCTAGAAGTCATCACTTGTTTGTCAAAGTCCACATGGCCTGAATCAGAAGATAGTTTTAGTCGGAGTGAGGAGGACATTCTAGGATCAAGTACCTGTATCCCAGTTCAAGAGTAGGTTCAATCAAATGATACTGTGACAAGTCTTTTTAGTTTAAAAAGGAGCACAAAACCTCTTTCAACTCTTGTTAAATTCGCGAGCTAAGTAAAGTCGTATACTTTTATGAGCCAGAAAATGCAAACTGCATCATTAACTCGGCTGAAAGTATCATCCTGCACTGGCTTCGACTCCACGTGGTAGCGTCCCGGGATGGGTGCCTCCGCCTGCTAATCCTTGAATGAGGGTCGGCCCAAACCATCAGCAGCAACAACAGGCAATTTGCAAGACTTCAACCATGCGACCACCTCAAGATCCGGGACCTAAACGCTGATCACCGGTTGTTATTCTGCATTTATTGGGAGGGGATTTTTGCCGAGAATTTGATAAAAGGAGGAACATTAGGATCGTGGCAGTAACAATTGGCAAGACATGTTAGGTGCTTGCCTACCTATTTTTACACCCTCGCTACCTCTTTTGATCGGAAAGAACGTATGGCTTCTTATTTTGTCCATTTGTACATACTCTTCTGTTTTTCGGTGCCAGAATCCAACTGTACATATACTTGACTGGCTCAATATTGCCTTTTGTTTCTTAATTGGTGTTAGGACGGATTCTGTCCAAAGATTTTCTTCTGCCAGAAAAGGGTTTTGATATGGCGTAATGATAATAATTCTAGTTGCGGGATGTTGGTTCCACAGTATATATTTACCCAGGCTCTAGAGACCTTTCCCTATGCTTCGAGAAGTAATCGCCAGAGTTGCACCGCCCGATTCTGCCTTGGATGAACTTCAAATTGTTTCAGCAAGTTACTGAGAGCTTAATTTATAGCTTCCCGGAACGTGCTTGTCGCTCTAGGAAGGCAGGCAATTGACGTGAAGTTAAAGTCAATTGGGAGTGAAAGCGAAACGAGTACATTTTGATGTTCAGCATTTGCCTTACTAGAGAGTTTGGTTCCGACGATGTAACTTGCCAGTGTCTGCAGGGGGGGCAGTGATTGAAGGAGGCGTGTTGGGGCTTGATCGCCTTAGACTCTGATATTGATCATGGCGGCATGGTTTGTAAATTGATAACCTACCATTGTAGAAAAAACATAAAAATTATGCGTGTGTGCATAACATACATATTTGTATGTGTGTGTTTACCGGTTTGAGTGTGCAACTTCAATCTAGAACTGGAAATTGGATAAGTTCTCACTGGTTCCAATTTACCGTAATCGGGACCGGAGTGATTCCCATGAACTGTCAAGAGTTGGCTGGTTCAATTTGATTTCAAACGGTTCTTGATTCTTTTGTACACCCTTATTGTTTTTTTGGTTGGATAGCATACCCCCATTATATATAGTGAACAAAATCCCAAAATTGAAGGCCCTTTGTGTATTCAAGTTCCACTGTTATTTCGATTCTGACATCAACTTTGACATGTATAGACAATTAGTAGCTAAAGACTAAATGGAAACCGAACTCGGAAAAGAGTAACTTTATCCTCATAAATATATGTGTATTCTTTTAAGTTAGGATAACTTTATTTTCATTATATATGTGTGTGTTAGATGCACCATCCAAATTATGAACGAAAAATGAAATCTTAATTAATTGAAAATCAATAGATTATGATGAGGTCATATGTTTCTACGTGAAAGGTTCGACTCTTGACACAGTCACCAAATGAATTAGAAAAGAGTAAGAGAGTGGAATTCATAACCATTGTAGCAGCCTGACAAGAAAATCAAGAAGCACGCACATCGACGAAGAACAACAGAATGTTGGTGAGTGGAGTGCATCAAGAACATGATGATTTTGAACAATTGAATAAGCCACTTCTTGTAGAGCAATTGAGGTTTCGAGAAATCAAAAAAGATCCCTAGACCCTAGATTGTGCCAAATAGAGTTCAGCCACGAATCGAGCGGGAGGTGAAGCGGAGGGCGCTAGCGAGAATTCAGTCATGAATCGAGCTCCTTTCTCTAGAGCAATCAAGATTTCGTCATCATTTTAGTAGAGCAATCGAGAAAGATGGAGAGCAACCGAGCTCCACGACTCTTAACCAAACAAAACGAGAGAGGTGGAGGGCTGTTCAGAACTTTTTCTTGGTAATTTCTCCAAATATTCAATGTTGTCCTTCCAGTTCAGGGCAACATTTTGATTTACCCTTCTTAATTCAAACTGCACCGCCTCACTTCAGTCCAACCTCATTTTGCACACGGCATACACATCGACGGATAGTTCCGAGTTCGATTGCAAGAATGAATGCTGCAATTCTTTTCATAGTGTTTGGTAGCGGCAACATCCTACGATTTCTTGTAAAGAGCTCGTCTTCGACTTCAAAACGTGCTGTCGTAGATGGAGGGTCGATAGCTGTTCTTTCAGCTGAGCAATATCTGGATTTTACTTGTCTCTTTCCTACTTTGTTAGGAGGAGATTTTCTTCTGCTGGTTTCATTAGGAAGCTGAAATTCACTCGGACTAGGATTTGGTTTCCCAGGAGCAATTGTTTTATAGTCATGAGCAAAAGGTTGAAAGCATCCCACTTCACGTAGTAATAATATACGAAGTCAACGATGAACATCAAAAGGAGAGCACTGCTCTGTTTTAGGATCACTGCGAATGGTCAGCATAGACAAAGTCAAATGGATTTTAAGATTGGTAATTCGTTTGTATGCATAGACAAAGTCAAATGATGGAGATTTTAAGATTGGTAATTCGTTTGTATGATGTGATTGCACAAGTGGAACACTGGAAATCCAATCCATCTTCATGTCCCTCCAAATGATGATTTAGAGGGAAGCCGGCACACCCTGATGTTTCGTTCTTTACTTAGAAGCACCAGAAGGCCGGCGAAAAAAGAGAGAGCCGAAAGCATCAATCTTTGTCCCGTGAACCGGATCATCTTCTCGCAAACAATGTCGGTACAGCCGAATCATGTAGTGGATCTAATATGTGTCGGTTTCTTTCAAACTGGGTAGCTAGTTCACCGCGATGAGCTGAACTTTACTGCAATCGAGAAAGAAAGCAAAGTTTGCGAGCAATCAAAACAGGGGTGTCATATTTCAGAATGCTTACGCGGAATCGAAAGATGGGCGTCCATATTTCAGAATGTTTGCGAGCAATCCAAACTGGGGCGTCCATATTTCAGAATTCTTCAGCCGAAGTAAAAGCGCCGCGGCTAAATCGCATGGGTTAGTGTTCGGCTCGGCGAGAGGAGAAAGTCAAGCGTATGATGTCGATGCGGATGTTTTCCCATCGCACCAAGCAAGAGATTTACCAAGCACTTGAGGAATGCGATATGGACTTCATCGACGCCATGCTGAGACTCTCTAATCTAGGTTTTTACGTGCTCTTCCGATATTCTCTGTTTCTGTTGCTGGAGAGCATTCTCTCTTGTTCTTCTTGATCTGACTCTGTTTTGTGAACAGAGAGAAAGAAAAACGGGGAAGCAGAAGGAGGAGAGAGAGAGAAGGCAGAGGTACCAATGCAGCCGAAGGAGCAAGTCGAGCATGTCCTGCTTGCCTGTGCTATCAAAGAAGCAGTCAACGAATGTGGAATGGACTCCCTCGCCTTCATTCATAAACCTCATTGAGAAAGGTTTTTCACGTGCTTCCGTTATACTCTGTTTTTGTTTCTATTTGATTCTTGAGCAGAGCCCTTGCTTTCAAGCAAGAAACACCCATCGTTTCTCTTTGATTCAGTGTGACGTGAATCATTGGAATAGGTGAAGTCGATTTAGTTTCTCCTTCTTTTTACATTTATTTTCCATTTAGATGGAATTATCAGATTCAGTTCTTCTTGCTCTCTTGAAACAGAGAAAGGGAAAAACAGAGCAGGGCTACCGGCAGAGTGGGAGGAGCAAATCGAGCGTGTAAACGAGATAGTCAAGCAATGCAAAAGGGACCCTGACCTCGCCGCTGAGAGACTCCTTGCAAATTCGCTAGGTTTTACACGCTTGCACTTTGTCTACCCTATATTCTTGTTTCTTGATTATCTTGAGAGGCCTTGCCATCTTTGAATCGGTGAAGTTTATCAAGTGTGTCCCTTTTTACACTAGCAGAATGAAAATGATCAATGAGCTAAACTCATGCCATACATTATCAGCAGTGTTCTTGTCTGTTGAAAGTAGGACGACTTTGGCATATTAGATCATGTTCTTGAAGCCACATAAGTGGCAGATATATGGATGTTCTGCTTTCAATTACGATGCTAGCCGATATAATAATAGTTAATCATGCCATGAATGTCTTTTTGCAGAATTTGATGGGCAGTGTTAATTTTCGACAATCATTCTCTTTTCTCTTATGAGCTAGTATACCTTATGCCCTGAGTCACCCTTGCCCTTTTCTTCTGGGAACTGATAATTTGCTTTGATTTGAATCTTTGTTGAAGAATTTGAAGAAGTGAAGAGCAAAAGGGAAAAGGAGAAAGCGGTGATGTTTACAAAGCATTCGCAGGATATTCAAATATGCTTGTCTGTAATGTTTATGCCTTCATACTTAATTCTAGCACAAAAACGGTTTTCTGTGTATAAGTTGACAGACTTATGCAGATTAATTCGAATTGATCCTAGTTTTTGGAAGTTGCAAGAAGTAGTCAGAAATTTCTTCCCTTGAAACTACACATTGATGTCATACTGGACACGGCACGGATTGGAAAAAAGAATGGTTCTACCTCAACATGGCCTTTTATATTTTATGAGAACCCATTCTCTGCTCTTCCCCTTCTCTTCACTGTCTGGACATCATTGAATTCTTCAGATGATCGATGCACAAGAGTCTAAGTCTCAACATGAAGTCAGCAGCAGCGTTGTAAAAGGAGGAGGAAGTCGTGATGATGATGTTGGAAGAACAGATACAACTCATGATGATACAGTCCAGGGTGCTCAGGGTGAGCATACAGCATGTTGTTGATATGGAAGGCCAAACCAGTTTTCTGTTATTCAAACTTTTCAAATCTTGTATCTTATAGTACATTCCCATGGATCCTTTTGGCCAGAGTTTCTGGCATCTTCTGCTTGTGGCAGATTTTATTCTCTTGCATCTTCTGTGTCTGCTATCTGAATTAATGTGGACAGAGTTAAATTGCTTTTTGGGACTATCGCTCGGGATGGTGAGGTTGCCAATGAGGCATGTGGATATCAGATATCCTTTTTTATTTCTCAGTGAGTCCTTTCAAGAGTTCTCGTTGTCTAGACAGGCTAATTTGGGACAATGGAGGTAAAATATTCATACATTAGCATGCTGCGGCTCAGGTTGTAATCTTGATTTCTAGAATCTGTTTAGTATTGTCATTAAACTATCAGCAGTCCGCTTGTGAAGCACTTGTGGTGACTTCAATTGTAAGATGTTCTAGCCAAAACATAAATGAATGAATATATTGTATGATTTTATGTGACTAATGGCGAAGCACAGATGTCTGTATTTCTTACTCTGCATATGGAAGATCACGATCAGATGATTTTAGTCTACTTTATATCTTTCTACCAAATGATCTATGTCACAACGTTAGAGTTCACTGCCACAGCTAGTGTTCCAACTTTTCAATTTACAACACTTTCCAATTTCAGAAGCCGATACCAATGCAAGATCACAGTTGGATAATGTTTCATCACCTCTGTCTGCTGCTGTGTCATCAGTTGCTTCTCAACCGCACCATCTAAGGATAGGGAAAGGGAAAAGGAAGAAAGTTTCGAAGCACAAATGGTAACACTGCAGTTGTATCAAGAAGCCATGTCCCCCCTTTGAATGCCGTGGTTCCGCTGGGAATCCATGACTCAACATACGGTCCTGTTCAGTGTGCAGAGAGAATGTCAGAGGTATGCTAGTTTTTTAGCTCATGGTTTTTTTTTCCCCTTTAATGGAAAGCATGATGCTGGCCTTTTCCCTCACCTTTTTTCTCCATGAAGAAAACGTTAAATTTTAATACCTCAGGACTGTGCCTCAGTGGTATGAAATGATGGGACTAGAAGCTTTGTGATGTGCTTCAGCGAGTAATAAGATGGCGTCATATGACTTTTTTTACTGTGTTTTAAGAAACGTTAAGGTGGCATGCTCCATTTAAAAAAAAAAAAATAAAACCAGAAAAAGCAGATTTGTAGAAGTCTGGAGCCTCGGTTACTAAAATGCTGCAAAGCTTTTAAAAGCCGTGATTTCTTTGATCAGAATGCACCACCTTTTACACCAAGCGGTTCCATCCATCAATCATCACAGACCCTGCTTCGAGGCAATAATTGCCGACCAGCCATGGATTTACACATTCCTACGTAGAACCAAGCTACTTTCAGCCTCAGCTGCCCCTGCAACATGGTTACATGAATAGCGGTGAATATGTCCATCAAAATTCAGATATGATATGACATCTCCTCAACAAGGGGTGTATCGATGTGGCAGCTCGTCTTGGGCCAATGCTGATCCTTCTGGTTGGGGAAGCTTTCCAGGTAGAGGAAGTACCCCTCAGTCTCACCAATTTCTGCCTAATTCACCTTCCCCCTCTGATAGTTCCAGGACCCAGCTCAACTCTGCATTGCATGTTGAGGCTCAGCGCCACATAGAAATGATTATTGTCCTATTGGAATGGTAAAAATTAATTTGGTGCCTGCTTGACAGCTTTTTAATTCTCTACTTCCAATCTCTGACTGACAGTCTTGTAATGCAAAGATGCTAGCTAACACTTCTCTCAACTGTATCGCCTTTTTCAGTACTATAACTTCGCTGCGCGGAACAATCAGCTTGATCCAGGAACAGCATCTGCACTCCCGAGCAACAACAGGTGGCTTCCCTGGATGGGTGCCTCTACCTTCTGATGGTAATAACCAGCACCATGACATGCCATCAGCTCAACAGGGTGGCTTCCCTTGATGGGTGCATCTAGCTTCTGATGTTAATAACCAGCACCATGACATGCCATCAGCTCAACAGGGTGGCTTCCCCAGGTGGGTGCCTCTCCCTTCTGATGGTAATAACCAGCACCATGACATGTCATCAGCTCAACAAGAGTTGAATCAAGGTGATGGCTCATCTCGGGCCAATGCCAGTATTTCTGGTTGGGGAAGCATTCAGGGCACAGGAAGTACATGTTCTCAATCTCCGCCAATTCCTCCTCATTCACCTGCCCCTTTTAATATTTCCTGGACCCGCCATGACTCCACATTGGAAGCTCAGGACCAGTAGAAATGATCATCCCTATTTAATATTTCCTGGACGACTTCGACTCCACACAGTCACTTCCCAGGATGGGTGCCTCTGCCTACTAATGGTAGGAATCAGCAGGCTGGTGAAGGGTCATCCCCACAATATGTATCATGGCTGGAACCATCCTGGAACCCATCAGCAGCAAAGCCCATATAATACGAGCACGAGCAATTTGCAGGATTTATCAACCATGCAACCACCTCAAGATTAGGGACCTTAACGCTGATGCCTGGTTGTTATTCTGCATTTAATGGCTGGGTTTTTGGATAGAAACTGATATAGGAACATTAGGGCGTGGCAGAATTTTTTTTTTTTTTTTTTGGTCGGAAGGGTGTGGCAGTAACAATTGGGAAGACATGTTAGGTACTTGCTTACCCATTTGTACACACTTACTACCTCCTTTGATTGGAAAAATGTATAAGTTCTTGCTTATCCATCTGTACATACTCTAATGTATAGATTTTTGCTTGCCCATTTGTACATACTCTAGTTTTTTTACGGAGCCAGAATCCAACTGAGCATGTATTTTACTGGCTCAATTTGCCTTTTGTTTCTTAATTGGTGTTAGGACAGATTCCACGCAGATAATTTCTTTTGCAAGTAGGGGGTTGTTCGCGTAATGACAACAGTTATAGTTGCAGGTTGTTAGTTAGACTAAATATTTCCCAGGATCTAAAGACCTTTTCCAGTAGTTCGAGTAATAATCGCCACAGTTGCACTGCCCTATTCTGCAATGGATGAACTTCAAAATGTTTCAGTAAGTTGCTGAGAGCTTAATTTATAGCTTCCTGGAATGTGCTTGTCGCCCTAGGAAAGAAGGCAATTCACGTGGAGTTAAAAGTCAATTTGGGAGTGAAAGAGAAACAGTACATTTTTGATATTCAGCATTTGTTTTACAAGAGAGTTTGGTTCGGACGATATAACTTGCCAGTGTCTGCGAGGGGGGTAATGATGCGAGGAGGCGTGTTGGTGCTTTGATCGTCTCAGGCATTGAATACTGAGGCAGTATCAATAACCTACCATTGGATGATGACCAGACCACAATGAAGAAGTTTCTGTGGCAACTCAAAAATCAGCATTGTCATAGCATGCTTTACAAAGCAGTTTTAGGGATTCATTAATGTTTGGCAAGCAAGAGAAACCTTTGATTTGCCAAATGATGCTTAAAGTTTCAAGATTGGTCGTTCAAAATCAAATCAAAACATCGACTGGACCGAGGTGCAAATCTACTGGGGCCTAAAGGAGCTATTTCTCGTCAGGCTGACTGGCCTGATCATTTCTATGATAGAGCAAGGAGTCTTAGGACCCTGATACACACACAAAACGAGTGCCCATTTGCCCAGGTACACACACATTCACTCCAAAAAAAGGTCACGCTCATGGGTTCTTGTCTGATATCAATAATTACCAACTGCATCTCGTGATTAGAATAACCTTTGCAGTTCCTAGATGCAACAAGTTAATTATATTGATCCTTACTATTGTCAGAATAATTGAATAGTTCATTTTAACAATTGGTTATTTTTTTTTTCTGCTATTCTTCTGTAAAGCAAGACTTATCAGAAGCACGGCCTGAGTAATTCGCTTAAGATGGTCCCATCAGCAATTGGTCATGTAACAATTTTTTCTGCAGTGTCTTGGAACGTAGGGTCAGGCCAAACACCGCAGCGAAGCTTGCATAATAAGTCCACAGGACACTTGCAAGCCTATCAAGCAGCTACCCACTCGATATCTAGGACCTTAACTATCACATCCCCAAAATCACAATAATGGGGATTGTGACACAGCCATCCTCTTCTCAAAAGATGTTAGCACAACTCAAACCAGATCAAACTGATAACAAATATGTAGATCCATCTATCAAGCTCAAGAAGTTCCTTAGTTACAAACATCAGAGCTGCTACTAAACCCATAAATAGATAAAACACACATCTCCTTCCAAAGACAGACACATCTTAATCTCAACTTAAAAGACTCACCAATACAACAAAGAAACAACTCACAATTATACATAATTCCCCCCACAAAGTATCTCCCCAACTCACACGATCTGCCTCACGTT